>WNWK01041187.1:2500-16570 GCA_009830355.1 Cherax destructor | reverse complement strand
AATTTAGGTGCTTTATCGTACTTATGTGTGCCGTGAAAGTTATTGTACACTCTCCAGGTCAGCAATTTTGCCTGCCTTGGAGGGTAGTTAGTGTACAGCAGTATTCCAGCCTAGAGAAACAAGCGATTTGAAAGAGAATCATGGGCTTGGCGTCCCTAGTTTTGAAGGTTCTCATTTTCCATCCTATCATTTTTCTAGCAGAGGTGGTAAATACATTGTTGTGGCCTTTGAAGGTGAGATCCTCTGACATTATCACTCCCAGGTCCTTCACATTACTTTTTCACTCTATTGTTTGGTTAGAATTTGTTGTATACCCTGATACAGTTTTAATTTCCTCAAGTTTTCTATATCTGAGTAGTTGAAATTTGGTTGATGGTTAAAGATTTGGTTGATGTTCGCTTGAGTCTTGGGGTGATGGAGGACACTGTCATGGCAATTGGGTGTCACCCCGAAGGAAGACATGGAGCTATGGCTTACATCTCTGTCTATGTCATATATGAGGATGAGGAACAGGATGGGAACGAGTACTGTGCCTTGTGGAACAGGCTTTTCACCGTAGCGCCTCAGACTTTACTCTGTTTTCTATTACTCTTTGTGTTCATTGTTAGGAAGTTATAGATCCATCTACAACTTTCCTGTTATTTTTTATCAGCATTTTGTGTGCTATTACACCATTACACTTGTCGAAGGCTTTTGAAAAGTCTGTGTATTCTACATCTGCATTTTGTTTGTCCTCTATAGCATCCAGGACCTTGTCATAGTGGCCCAGTAGCTGGGATAGGCAGGAGCGACCTGCTCTAAACCCGTGTTGCCTGGTGTGTAACTGATGGGTATCTAGATGGTTGGCGATCTTGCTTCTTGAACCCTTTCAAAGATTTTTATATGGATGTTAGTGTTATCGGTCTGTAGTTCTTTGCAATTACTTTATTGCCACCTTTGTAAGTGGGGCTATGTCTGTTGTTTTTAGTGAGTGTGGGATGACCGTGAATTTTGTGATAGTCACTGCATAACTGGTGTAAAACCAAAAGTAGAATCACTGGTACGCACAGCTCTCTGAGTGGCAGGGGAAGAAACACAAGTACTAATAAAGTATTGTAGCCCACGTCTTCCATCCAGTTCCTTTTTTCCTGTAAATTTCGTGCCATCTTTCCGAAATGGTATGATATATTTTCTCCTTTTTCATGCGGCATGGCTGGAGGGTGGGAGGAGAGCTTTTTGTTTATCTGTCCTCGACTCGTCAATTAGATATACAGTACACGCTAATTATTAATCTAGATAGAGGTAGATATTTCTTCACATCAGATAGCCTCGAGTGGACATTGTCTATCTTTCCCATGTACACACTGCTTTAATTTATACCTTTGATGAGTTTTAAAAAATTTTCTACTAGTCGAACGTGGCCCGACCTTGGGCCAGGGTTCGTTAGTGATCACCTGGTCAAACAGGCTGTTGGCTAGCGGCTCACTGGCCCACATATCCATCATAGGCTGGAGGATCTGGACATAGTGGACATACTTGTCCTGTTTCCTCTTGAAGACTTCTACACATGTCCCAGCAGTATTTATCCTCGGGTAAGATGTTGAATAGTCTTGGACCACAGATGTTGACATTGTGTAGATTTGAGACTAGGCCATCGAGTGATTTCCACGTATATATTATTACATACCTCTCTCTCCAGTGAGTACATATCAGGTGTTTGAGGCGTTCCCAGTAATTTAATGCTGCATTGGTTCTATGTTGGCCGTAAATAATTAATGATCTCTGTACCTGTTCCAGCTCGGGAACTCTCCTGCCCTAAACGGAACCGTCAACACTGAACAATAGACATATCGAGATATGCGGTATACTAACATTTTTTTTTTTGAAAGGGTGGACAGGTAAGCCAGTAGAAGGCTTCACTCAAATGACCAGCTCCAGCGGCGGTCTTATATGATTAAGACCTCGTCAGGAAACACTTGTCTTGTTTCCTGACGAATTTTACCTAACCTAATTGAGCAACTTTCTAAATGAGAGAACACAAACGATTTGAAGTGTAACCATTTGCACAATTTTTTCCTTGTTTCAAAAGTTCTCATTATTCACCTCGTCATCTTCCTAATTGTCGTGACATTTGCTTTATTGTGTTCTTTAAAAGAAAGGTTAGCCGACACAATTCTAGGTCTTTCACTTGTTTCTTTTGTTCGTGTATGTATATGTCGTGCGATTAGGTAAAATTCGGGTTTTTGGGTTAAAAGCAACGCTCTTCTTGCCATATAAGACAAGCGAAAATTGTGTATGAATAATTCCAAAATCATTCTGATCATAACGAAAAAATATATTTCATTGTGTTTATTATTAAATTAATTTAACGTATCTAAAATATATTTAGTTGGGTTAGGCTAAATTAAATTGCTTGTTGTAATAAAGGGTTTGGTAGGTTTTAAAGTTTTCTTGGGAAAAAATTATAAATTTTTACATTAACATAAATGAAAAAATATATCTTTAAACGTATAAGAAAATTTTAGAAGGACTTATTTTAGATGACTCTAATTGACCAGTTTTACCTAATCCGACATTATATAAAATATATATATATATATATATATATATATATATATATATATATATAATGTATATATAATGTCTGCCGATTAGGTAAAACTGGCAATTAGCAAGAATTCATCTAAAAATTTAAATCCTTTCTAAAATTAAGTCCTTTCTAAAATTTTCTCTTATACGTTTAAAGATATATTTTTTCATTTATGTTAATTTAAAAATTTATAATTTTTACCAAAGAAACTTTGAAAACCTACCTAACCTTATTACAACAAGGGAATTTAATTTTTTAACTAAATATATTTTAGATACGTTAACATTAATTTAATAATAAACAAACACAATTAAATATATTTTTTCGTTATGTTCAGAATGATTTTGGCGAAATTATTGCATACACAAAATTTTTACCTTATATGGCAAAGGGGAGCGTTGCAATTTAAGCCAAAATCCAAGTTTTATAAACGGCACGATATATATATATATATATATATATATATATATATATATATATATATATATATATATATATATATATATATATATATATATATATATATATATATATATAGATATTGGAAATGCTGCAGCATTAATATAGAGTACGCCCATGGAGTATTATATATGCCGTATGTTTAATAATGTATTAATACATTATAGATTTCCCAAGATGTATTAGTATGTATAAGGTATTTAATTTGTCATCTTAGTGACCAATTTAACAAGCATAAAAAATAAAAGTTACTGAGTTTGAGTTGGAGAAAAGAATTCTGGTGTATTTATATTCGTCAAATATTCCTTGGTAAGGTTGGTAGGAGAACAAACTTGGGAAGACACTCGATATATTAACGTCGCTGGTGAGCAAATAGTGTGTGTTTGCAGGTCTGAGGTTCTGGTCAGACGTTACACGGTACGCATTATATAAGTTTGGCGAGGCGCATGGGTGGACCACCTTGTTAGTGAACCCACTGTGGTGAAGCCTGGTTTTACTCTGCCCCCTTGATCTCTTGGATTCCTTGTGAACCTGACCTCAACAACTATGGCCTCTTATGACCTTGACCTCCACAGCTGTGGCCTACAGTATAATGAAAGCATAAGTGGAATATATTGAAATTAAATGAAAGTATAAGTGTGACATATAATGAAAGTATAATTGTGACAGTATAATGAAAGTATAATTGTAACAGTATGTAAAAAAAGTATGACAGTATAATGAAAGTATAAGTATGACAGTATAATGAAAGTATAAGTATGACAGTAAAATTTTGAAAGAATAACAGTATAATAAATGCATGACAGCATGACATCAAATGAAATATGACAGCGTTACATATAATGAAGGTTTAATGGTTTAATGAAACTATAATGAACTGTAATGAAACTAAAAAAAACTATAATAAACTGTATTAAAATTTTTGGGAAAAGCTATGTGACTCGTTCTGGTTTTCTTAACTAATATTTTTTAACAAATTTAACCAAATTTAAAAAATGTAATGAAATAAATGAACTATAATGAAACTGAATTAAATTATGAAAGGAATTTAATGCTAAACTGAAAAAATGAAACTATAATGAAGTGATAATGAAACTATGAAGAACCAAAGGAAAACGCGTAAAGATTGTGATCTTTGCTTAAAACATGTTTCTCCGGTGCCTGGGCCTGGTGGCTAAACCTCTCTTTCCCGCTTAGGGTCTGGTTCGATTCCCAGGGGGGGTAAACATTGGGAGTTAGTCGACTGGTGTGGGCCCATCCTGGGAAAAAAACGATTTAATTTGCTCGAAATGCTCTGCATAACAAATGGCCCTATATACTAGTATATCTAGTATGTCATTGATTCACGGCCTGAACCTTGAATGTACTTGTAGAAATAAAGATATTATTATTATTTTTAAACCATTCCCGTTTAAAAAATTGTACCCCAGACCCACCTCTGCCTCCCTCTCTTAACTTTTTTTTGTCAGCGACATCTTTATTACCAGCTTTGATTTTTTCCCTTCAACTGCCCCACCCCGCTGACTCAGCATCCGCCTTTGCAGACTCCTCCCCCTCACTGCTCTCATCTTCCCACATTTCATCTTCCACACCCACCTGCAGCGCTGATGACCTCTGGGGTTTGGGCTCGTTTTTTCAAATAATAATTATCATAATAATAATAATAATAATAATGCACTCATAACCCCATTCCCCCCCCGTAAATTATTTCCGCTCCCGTCCACAGCAACAGACGATATGTTGAATCGTAACAAAAAATACAATGTTTAGGTTTTCCGGACGTTAATGCAGATTTCAGAAATTGTTAGCTAAATTGGGGTAAATAATTAAAAATCATTTATTTATTTTGTATATTTATTAATTTATTTGATTCAAAAATATTTATATATATATATATATATATATATATATATATATATATATATATATATATATATATATATATATATATTTTTTGTTATTTTCACTAATTTCCCAAATAAATTTCTTACTTTATAACTGCCCCCTGATATGCACACTACTGTATATATATATATATATATATATATATATATATATATATATATATATATATATATATATATATACATATGTCGTGCCGAATAGGTAAAATTGGTCAATTAGCAAAAACTTTTAAAATTAAGTCCTTTCTAAAAATTTATCTTATACGTTTAAAGATATATTTTTTAATTTATGTTAATGTAAAAATTAATAATTTTGTAGCAAAAGAAACTTAGAAAACTTACCTAACCTTATTATAACAAGCGTAATTTAATTTAGCCTAATCCAACTAAATATATTTTAGATCAGTTTACAATAATTTAATAATAAACAAACAATGAAATATATTTTTTCGTTAGGTTCAGAATGTTTTTTGCGAAATTTTTGCATACACAATTTTTCATTGCCTTTTTCAGTAAGAAGAGCTTTGCTTTTTAAGCGAAAATCGCAAGTTTTACCTATTTAGTAATATAAATAATTGTAAATTATTTATATATCTTTATATGTTTATATATCATTATATATATTTTTATTTCTCATTTACTAATAGAACAGAAGAGAAGAGACTCACAGGTAAGGCCACTCTGGGGGTGAGGGGAAGAGGGAATATCTGTCAAGAAGCAACCAAAAAATATTGTTACCTTGAAGTTGCAGCGCAATAAACCATTAACATGATTTTCATGAGTTTTGAAATGAAAGTTTGGAACTAGTTAATGTTAGATGCGTTTGTGTTTTGTGTTGTAGGTCGTTTAGCAAGGTCGTGCATTAGTACCGTAGGTAGTGGCAGGGTCGTACGTTTGTGCCGTGTTGTAGGTAGAGTGGCACGGTTGAGCGTTTCTACTGTATTGTAGGAATTATATAAGGGTCGTCAGTTTGTTTTTAGGTAGGATGGCGGGGTCGTGTGTTTGTGTTGTGCTGTGGGAAGTGTGACAGGGTCGTGTGTTTGTGTTGTGCTGTGGGTAGTGTGACAGGGTTGTGTGTTTGTGTTGTGCTGTGGGTAGTGTGACAAGGGACGTGTGTTTGTGTTGTGCTGTGGGTAGTGTGACAGGGTCGTGTGTTTGTGTTGTGCTGTGGGTAGTGTGACAGGGTCGTGTGTTTGTGTTGTGCTGTGGGTAGTGTGACAGGGTCGTATGTTTGTGTTGTGCTGTGGGTAGTGTGACAGGGTCGTGTGTTTGTGTTGTGCTGTGGGTAGTGTGACAGGGTCGTGTGTTTGTGTTGTGCTGTGGGTAGTGTGACAGGGTCGTGCCATATATGCAAAGTCCAGGGCTGAAACCGCATCCAGTATCGGACTCTGGCTTAAAGGAGATGGAACCTACACTGATGACAATAAGGAAATGAGTGAAATACCGAAGCTGCAGTATGACTCTGTGATCAGTGAATAATTAATCTGTCTAAAGATTTATAATAAAATTGAGTTTTTCATGGATGAGAATCAGAACTCTTCCGATATCTCCGTTATTTCTGACGCAACTCTAACCCTATTTGACTTCGGAAAAGCCATTTCCCTGCGGGTACTTTGCTCCACACCCTGACTCATGGAACTCCATATTCATAAAGAACTGAAATAACCACTGTCTCGTGCCTTGAAAATTCTATGGAAAAGCAGCCTATAAAAGGAGTCATCTTACAGTCCTCAAAAACCATTGAAATAACCATACTGCACAAAGGTGGCAGTAAAGCAATCGACGATAGCACTGGCATACCACATTATCAAAATATCTGAGTCTTGAGATGCAAGATTACCAGTCACAGGGAGTCCCAGCAGTTGCACAAGACAGAGCATCATGGGATTAGAGCAAGTAGCTCCTGGCTCTCGCAACTGCGTGAGCATCACAATATTGTCTTGGACGCTGTAGAAGTAAAATGCAGATGTATGATGCAGTGACTAGACTTTTAAAAGTCTTTGACGTGTCACCATGGTGTAATAACTTACGAAATGCGGGATAAAGAAATAACTAGTAAAGTATGCAGATAGACATTTATTTTTGTAAAGAACAGAACCCAAAGTACCATAGCAAACACTAAAATCGGAGGCTTCCATAGTGAAAAGCTTTGTTTCCCACATTTGTTTTCCGACATAGACACACAAATCACATTGCAGTATCATACTTTGCAGACAATACTAGAATCTGTATGAGACTGGAATACAGTGAGGCCACAGCAAACCTCCGAGCTGATGCAAAGTCTTCGAGTGGGTCACAGACTACAAAATTTTGTTCATTGAGGACAAGTTTCATTTACTCCGTTATGGAAAGATCGTGGAAATATAGACAGGAACTGTTGAAAAGATGGACTAAATGCTAATAGATGGACCATACAGAGAACGACTGTTCTCTATAGTACAGAGAAAAGTTGTATGGAGAACGACTGTTTTCTGTTGATTGAGAACGACGAGTCAAACTGGAAGGGCCTCGTCCTCTATGTATAATGTATAGTTGAATATTGAATTTTTTAGTATATAGTTTTTATGTAATTTGTATGAATGCAAGTTAAATTTCAGGCAGTGGTTTCAATGTTAATTTAATTTTATGATATTTTTAATGAACGTTATTATATTTCATTTATGCAATATGTTTTTTTAAATGTTTTAATATGTAAAGCGTTACATGGTGTCCCTTGTTGCCATTTTTGTCACGTTTTATACATTCAATGAAAACTTTATACATCAAAAACCTCCACGCAAAAACTGAAGATCAACTTCCGCAAAAAAAAAAAAATAGATTAAACACACTAAAAATCATTAGCCACAAATCTTTAATGCTACATGTTATTCTGTATACTAATATATATTTATATTATATATATATATATATATATATATATATATATATATATATATATATATATATATATATATATATATATATATATGCAAGACAACCACTATGAAAAAATAGAAGAATTCCAAGCGCTTTCGTGACTACTCACATTATCAAGGAACTATAAAAGGAAACGTGAGAAAAAGGCTTATAAAGAGGCAGAATACACCTCACAGTCACAGCACACTAACAAAGACAACACCTCACAGTAGCGTAACATCTCACGACTCTGTGAAGAGGAACATAAGAAAGGACCTGAAACTCTTCCCAAGAATTAAGATTAGTCCAATTTATCATTAAATTCTTCCCAAGTTTTATTAATTATAAATGAATCCAATTTATATAAACCAAAAGAAATATTCATATTATTTTCAAAACTGCTTTTAATGAAACATGATTCTATTATATTCCTCTCAACCATGGACTTGCTTGATACAACCTTCTCAGCATTTTGAAAATCAATTGGATGGTTAAAGTCTCTCACATGAATAAATAGAGCATTAGAATCTTGTATAGATGAATGGTTCAGAGAACCGACAAGTTATAAATTAGACACATATGCAACACTTGGGTATCTTTATTGAGGAAACGTTTCGCCACACAGTGGCTTCATCAGTCCAATACAAAGTAGAAAGGTGTAAGGAGAGTTGGAGGTATGAGGTAATCAGTCCCTCGGCCTGGAGTCGATGTGTTCAGTCCATCAATCTTGTAGAAATGACAGTATATGTCCGTAGAGGTGGCTTATATACTGTAGTTAGGTGAGGTGAAGCAGCAGGAGGCGGGGTCATAGTGGTACCATCCACTACAGCCACACAGCAACATCTTGGGATCTTAATACAAACGAATTCTTCAACACTTGTCCAACCTTTGGACGAAGATGTACTTAGACTAGTGGATGGTACCACTATGACCCCGCCTCCTGCTGCTTCACCTCACCTGACTACAGTATATAAGCCACCTCTACGGACATATACTGTCATTTCTACAAGATTGATGGACTGAACACATCGACTCCAGGCCGAGGGACTGATTACCTTATACCTCCAACTCTCCTTACACCTTTCTACTTTGTATTGGACTGATGAAGCCACTGTGTGGCGAAACGTTTCCTCAATAAAGATACCCAAATGTTGCATATGTGTCTAATTTATATTTGAATCTTGTCCAGTTCTAATGCTATATTTATGTTGTTTTAATCTTAGTTCAAGACTTTTACCAGTTTGACCATAATAAACTTTATCGCATATTTTACAGGGAATCTTATAGACACATCCGTCAGCATTTTGGGGGAGTTTTTATCAAAGTCTTTTTACTGTATCAAGATTTTTAAATACAACTTTGATATTAAAATTCTTAAGAAAAGAAGGCATATCAACCAAGTTTTCATGGTAAGGGAGAACCAACATATTTTTGGTTGAATAAGGTTGGTTGTCCCTTTTTGGATTGTAAAAAGTATTTCTAGCTATTTTAAAAGATTTATCAATTATGTTTCTTGGGTATTTTAAATCATTAGCTATTTCATAAATTTTAGATATTTCTTCATGTATGAACTCTGGACTACAAATGCGTAAAGCTCTCAAAAACATAGAAGAGAAAACCGACACTTTAACTCTATCTTGATGTGAAGAGTAATAGTGTACATAGGAACAATTATTTGTAGGTTTTCTGTAAATTTTAAATTTAAAATCAATGTTACCCTTAATAATAAAAACATCTAGGAAGGGCAATGAGTTATTTACTTCAAATTCAACAGTAAAATTTATAGAATGAGCTAAGCTATTTAATTTAACAAGGAAATGGTTTATGTCTACATTCTTAGGCATAAGGCACAAAATGTCATCAACATATCTATACCACTTAGCTCTATTGGGAAGGATTGTGCTAAGCAATCTTGTTTCGAAAAATTCCATATATAAATTACTAAGAACAGGTGAAAAGGATTTCCCATTGCCATACCAAACTTCTGAGTGTAAAACTCATCATTAAATACAAATTTTGCATTAACAATACAAAGTTTAATAAGTTTAATGATAGTAGGAACTGCAATGGTAAATCGTAATTAACCAGTTCTTCAGATAAGAACTTTAGTAAATCATCAACTGGAACTTTTGTAAACAAGGAGGTAACATCAAAACTAACCATATTGAAATCATTTAAATCAGTCAAGGTGCTTAATTTATCAACTAAATCTAAGTTGTTTTTAACATTAAAATTAGAAATTTTTCCAACAATTGGGCTCAAAATATCAACAAGCCATTTAGAAAGTTTATAAGAAACTGAACCTATGGAGCTAATAATTGGTCTAACAGGATTACCAGGTTTGTGTGTTTTAATTAATCCATACATATAAGGTAAGATGGATTATAAAACACAAGCCTGATCTGAACAATTATATAGCAGTTTCTTATAGCTTTCTAAATGGCTGTTATTTTGAGCCCAATATGGAAAAATTTCTAATTTTAATTAAACAACTTAAGTATTAAATACTGTTTAAATGATTCAATATGAGGTTTTGATGTTACCTCCTTGTTTACAAGTTCCAGTTGAGTACTAAAGTTCTTATCTGAAGAACTGGTTGAGTACATTTACCATTGCCAGTTCCTACTATCATTAAACTATTAAACTTTGTAGTTAATGCAAAATTGTATTTGATAGTTTACACTCAGAATTGTTGTAATGGAACCCACCTGTTCTTAGTGTTATTGGAATTTTCAGCAAATGCAGCTAATCCTTCCCAATAAGCAAAGTATATGTGATGATTTGTGCCTTGTAAGAATGTAGACATAAACCTTTCTGTAAATTAAATAAGCTTAGCTCATTCTAAATTTTACTGCTGAGCTAATAACTCGCCCTTCTAGATGTTTATAGGGCAACATTGATTTTAAATTTAAATTTGAAACCAATAATTGTTCTATGTACATATTACTCTTCACATCAAGACAAGGAAAGTGATCGGTTTTCTTAATTTTTGAAGGCTTTCACTAGTCAAGTTCATTGATGAGTATCACAAGAATTTATGAAATAATATTAAACCAAAAACATAATTGATAAATCTTTAAAATAGCTAAAATACACAATCCAAGAGGACAACCAACCTTATTCAACCAAAAATATAGTTTCCACACCATGAAAGGTTGATATGTTCTTTCTTAAGATTTTAATATCAAGTTATTAAAAATATTGATACAGTAAAAGACAGACTCCCAATGCTGACAGATGTGTTATAAATTCCTGAATATGCGATAAAGTTATTATGGTCAAACATAAAAGTCTTGAACTAGATAAAACAACATAAATATACATTAGAACTGGACAAGATTCTAATGCTCTATTTTTCATGTGAGAGACTTTAACCATTTGATTTTCAAAATGCTGAAAGGTTGTATCAAGCAAGTCCATGGTTGAGAGGAATATAATAGAATCATGTTTCATTAAACGTTTTGAAAATAATATGAATATTTCTTTTGGTTTATATAATTGGATTCATTTATAATTAATAAAATTTGGGAAGAATTTAATGATAAATTGGACTAATCTTAATTCTTGGGAAGAGTTTCAGGTCCTTTCTTATGTTCCTCTTCACAGAGTCGTGAGATGTTACGCTACTGTGAGGTGTAGTCTTTGTTAGGGTGCTGTGACTGTGAGGTGTATTCTGCCTCTTTATAAGCCTTTTCTCACGTTTCCTTTATAGTTCCTTGATAATGTGAGTAGTCACAAGCGCTTGGAATTATTCTATTTTTCATAGTGGTTGTCTTGCATATTTTGATATCACCTGTTTACTGTGATCTTTTTGCATATATATATATATATATATATATGTGTGTGTGTGTTTAAATGTAGAACCACGGTGGAAAAATTGAAATTCCAAGTGCTTTCGTGATTTTTCACTATGAACTAACTGTAAAAATAACAGAACAGCAGAAGGCTTATAAGGCTGAGATATCACCTCAAGTTACATACACCCGTTCCACTATGATGCAAGTTGTAAAATAAACTATTGATTAAAATTCTTCATTTTTTATAGGGAATCTACAAGTTTCCCTGTAAAAAAGTGTAGGAAGTTTATTATGAACAAACTGGGAAAAGCCTTCCTTGAACAATGATTACAACATAAATATAACATTAGAACTGGACAAGAAGTTTAATGCTGTATTTATGTGTGAGATTTTAATCATCCAATTGATTTTCAAAGGTCGAGAAAGTTACATCAGGCAGGTCAGTGGTTAAGAGAAATATAATTGAATCAAGCTTCATAAAAAATAGTTTTGATTTTAATATGAATATTAGTTTAGGATTATACAAATTAGATTCATTTAAAATTAAAATTTGGAAGAATTTAGCTATGACAATTTCTTGACCATCGCACCTCCATCATAATGGGACGGATATAACGTCGGATGTGACTGTGAGGTGATATCTCAGTCTTATAAGCCTTCTGCTGTTCTATTAGTTTTATAGCTCCTTGATAATGTGAGAAATCGTGAAATCTTAAATACAACTATATTCTTGCTGAAAAGGCAAGCGAAAATTTGTGTATGCAATAATTTCGAAAACAATCATTCTGAACCTAACAAAAATAAATATATTTCCTTGTGTTTGTTCATTATTAAATTATTGTAAACTTATCTAAAAAATATTTAGTTGGATTAGGCTAAATTAAATTGCGCTTGTTATAATAAGTTTAGGTAAGTTTTCTAAGGTTCTTTTGGTATAATATTATTAATTTTACATTAACATAAATGAAAAGTATATATCTTTAAACGTATAAGAGAAATTTTTGGAAAGTCTTTATTTTAAATGAGTTCTTGCTAATTGATCAATTTTACCTATTCGGCACGATATATATATATATATATATATATATATATATATATATATATATATATATATATATATATATATATAAAATTCTTGTGATAAATTTGAATTACTAATTGCCTAATTTTTCATTCCAGGTGTGTGTGTGTGTGTGTGTTTGATGGTTAATCTTGCCTGAACCCCAAAGAAGGTAATGTATGGTAGAGGGAAGGGGTGAGGACCTCATTTTAAAACCTCTTTTTTCAATGTTTCTTTAATGTGTGTAGTGTATTTGAGGTTCGTGCATGTAAAAGGAAATTAGTTTCAACTCAGAGCAACAACGTTCACTCATCTAGTTGTGTTTGCAGGGGTCTGTTCACTGCCCCTGCCCCTGCCTCTTAATTAACTATTATGGACCAGGTTTTCTACTTTAAATTTTGAAGAACTTATCTTTAAGGCTTCTGGGGGTTAACCCATGTTGGTAGGGGTTCCAATGGCCTAAGAAACTCATTTTCTGCCTCCCACTTCCTCCAAAAGAGAGTGGAAGCTTTTGTACTTCTGACCTGAAGCTCCGATCGTACCTCCTCTTAACACTCTTGTCTGTCTTCTCCACCTCATCGTCTGGTAGGTTCGGATCCCTTCCTCTAGTCGAACAGAAAGCCGTGCAATTTTAAACGCAGGAAGGTGCCTGAGAACTCTTCTCCGCCTGATGTGACCATCAAACGCAATCTTTGAAAGGGACACTGAAAAAAACGGTCCCTCTTGTGTAAGATTCGATATGTAGAGCTTTGTTCCTCGTTACTTTTGTTTTATAACTCTTTACATTTACTGTGGTGTGAAATTTCAGTTAACAATGAGAAGAATTAAGTTTATATGAAGTAACTTTTCCAGAAACCAGTGGTTTCAAAAAAAAAAAAATCCTCATAAATTTAATTAAATATTTCGATCAATACGCTAACCGAGAGGCGATTCTCTTGTTTACTTTAATGTGACTAAAATTATGTTGAAAATGGTATAGAATACCGGTAAGTTGATGATTAAGACACATGTACAACAGTTGGGTATCTTTATTGTTGAAACGTTTGCCAAAACAGTAGGCCTCTCCGGTCAAATACAGAGGCAGTAGGAAGTTTGATGATGTAATCAGTCCATCAGCGTTGGAGAAATAGTATTTGAGGTGGTCAGTCCCTCAGCCTGGAGAAGGGTTCAGTTCCATTCATTACGTCATCTTCATTTCCTACTTTTCCTACTGCCTCTGTATTTGACTGGACAAGTTTACTATGCAGGCGAAACATTTCAGCAATAAAGATACCCAACAAGGTACTAAAAAAACAAATATTTTGCATGTTCTTAAGGCTCGTCTGCGTCTCCAGTGCTATCAATATTTCTTGTTCCCTCTTCTCGGATCTCAAACACCCTGGCATT
>WNWK01041186.1:0-16572 GCA_009830355.1 Cherax destructor | reverse complement strand
GTCTGGTCATGCTGTGTTACCTTCCTGGTGGCTGGTCACCGCTCACTTTCACAGTCTTTGTACTCAGGAATATTATAATATTCCAAGAAATTGTTAACTGAACATTATTTTTCTTGATTTATGAAGCTATAACTCATGACAAATTCGTAATTATTGTTAGTAATATTGTTATTTTTACCATTATTATATTTTTTCATTCATAATAATAATAATAATACTAGAAAATAATAAAAATAATACTAATTAATAATAATAATAACAATCAATAATTATTATTATTATCATTATAGTCTAGTGAAAGTGATGAGTGGTGAAACGCATATACTGGCGATGGCTGAGTTTTTTATTTGAAGAAGTAGATTTGCTTGTTTGTGATTGAGGTGCTGTATAACCCTTGTGGTTTAGCGCTTATATTTGATTATAATAATAATGTATAATGTGATTGAGGTGCAGGCGAGAACTGAAGTAAAGTGGAAGTGTCTCGTTGTTAGACGCTTGAAAATAAACTCTGTAAGGTTTGCACCTTCAACTACAAGTATATATTTATGACATTACCAACCAACTGCGAAATAAACGCATAAATGCATCACTGACGTATTTTAATTATGATTTTTTGTGGTCCAACAAAGAGAACAGAACAACAACAAAATGTTTAACGAAAGGAAGTCAGGCCAGCTAGGTCCTGTGAGGTGAGGTGCTTCAGCATATGTCACCTCCTCTTCCAGTGGTTCCCTGGTAGAATGGGCTTGGCGAGCACTCCAGAGATGTAAGGGGGGGGGGGCACTCTTGCATGTTATGGACACAAAAAGCTCATAGGAATACTGGGAAGAGCTTTTTCACCGTCGGATAGTTAGTAAGTGGTATGACCTGGACGAAGAAGTGGTGGATGCAGTCTCTATTATGCATTGATATTGTGCCAATATAACATGCTCTAACAAGGTCAAGAATTTAAACGCATTTTCAGTGGAAACAGGACAACACTGTAGTCAAAATACATTTAAGAATAAAGTAGGTGAAAAAACTTGGAAGTGAGATGGATGCATCAAAGGAACGACACGATGGAGTTCAAACTCATTGTGAACCACTTGGTAAATAGAAAATAGGCAAATATATGGAACAGAGAAAGTCTAGTCCAAATATTTGAGAGAGGATAGAAACAGGAAGACTACAACTATTGATCAGTAATATGCATGCTAAGTAAATCAGGAAATAAAAGGAAAGATAGTAGTAGAAAACTAAGAGGGAACATCGGTCGACATTAGAGAATGGAAGAACCAGGAAGACATGATAACGATACAAAATACTGAGAGGACTTTAAAGGGTAGACAGGGAGTGAATGTCCAAAAGGAGGGAAAGGTTACACGATGACACGTGTGGAAAGTAAAGACACAGATGTGCCACAGGGATGTCAGGAACTATGTATTCAGCCTCAGGATGGTCGGAAGCGGAATGACCTAAGAGAGCAAGTAATGGAGGCAGATTTCATACATTGTTTTACGAATTGGAATAACAGGATTCACGAGTCTAGGAGCAAGTAAAACCAATAAACAGTTTAATATGAGAAGACCCAAACAATCGCACTTACTGTTAATGTTTTACTATTATTTTTCCGGCCGATATTTCGTTGTTCTTGAATTTAAATTGATAAATTGAAAGTGATGTAAATATTTTAATGACGTGAAATAAAGGAATATGCGAAACAGTTTGATGTGACCTCTGTCTTGGGCACAACAAGTGACACAACTGTGACCTCTGTCTTGGGCACAACAAGTGACACAACTGTGACCTCTGTCTTGGGCACAACAAGTGACACAACTGGAAGCCGCCAGATCTACGAAGGTCACATTAACTTTATCTCATATTTTTTTTTTTTTAAGTCCAAGTGAAGTGAGAATGAGAAAAAGACGAGCAGTGAGCCAAGTTATCAAAATACCAAAGAAGAAAAAAAGAGCTACACGAGTCACAAAAATACAAAGGACGACAGTCGTTCAGCTGCCTTAATGTATCGTTCACCCATCCAGTTTTGAAAGGGTTAAATGGAAAATGTTTTATGTCTCATTTTGAGCGGTAATTTGCTGGCAATCTAATGCGAGTCGAGTCATGATATTATAAAACGGAGGTGTAAAGCCAGCAACTTCAAAGCCACATTTCACTTCAACCATTACTAACCATCATCCCCTCACATCCATCCTCATCCCTCACATTCCATTCACTTAAAATCTCCCTACACATCTGTCACATATCAGTATTTATTCAAGTGCCTCTAATCCCACACCACACATTGCATCCCACTTAACATTACATTGTTAAATGCTCTAAACTTCAGAACACCCGTGACTTAACCTGATTCCTTCCCCTTTCATCTCTCCCCCCTTTCCCTTTTTTCTCCTATGGGTTTTCCTTTCTTTCTTTTCTTGTGCCTTGTATTTGTCCTTCATTTTATTCGCCTTTCCTCCCTCTGTGTTCTCGTCCCACCCTTGCGGGCCGCTAGCCTCATTGCAGTGCTCCTCTCCTAGAATATGACTGTCTCCACTACTACTATTACTACTACTACCACTTCCACTACTTACTCCATTATTACCCCACTCTCTTGTACCCTCCCCTGTCTGCCTGCCTATAAATACCCCTTCCTCCGTCTCTGTGAGTTAGTGTGACTTTGTAAATGGTCCAAGTCGGCCGAAACGTCGTCGTAAGCTCCTCCCTTTTATATGTGCGGGTTGTGTGTATTGCTTATCCCCACTCGTCATCAACATAAACCGTACATATATATATATATATATATATATATATATATATATATATATATATATATATATATATATATATATATATATATATATATATATATATATATATATATATATATATATATATGTATATGTCGTGCCGATTAGGTAAAACTGGTCAATTAGCAAGAACTCATCTAAAATTAATTCCTTTCTAAAATTTTCTCTTATACGTTTAAAGATATATTTTTTTCATTTATGTTAATGTAAGAATTTATAATTTTGTACCAAGAGAAACTTTGAAAACCTACCTAACCTTATTACAACAAGCGCAATTTAATTTAGCCTAACCAAACTAAATATATTTTAGATACGTTAACATTAATTTAATAATAAACAAACACAATGAAATATATTTTTCGTTATGTTCAGAATGATTTTGGCGAAATTATTGCATACACAAATTTTCACTTGTCTTATATGGCAAGGTGAGCGTTGCTATTTAAGCCAAAATCAAAGTTTTACTAATCGGCACGACATATATATATATATATATATATATATATATATATATATATATATATATATATAATATATATATATATATATATATATATATATATATATATATATATATGTCGTGCCGATTAGGTAAAACTGATCAATTAGCAAGAACTCATCTAAAATTAAGTCCTTTCTAAAAATTTATCTTATACGTTTAAAGATATATTTTTTTCATTTATGTTAATGTAAAAATTTATAATTTTGTACCAAGAGAAACTTTGAAAACCTACCTAACCTTATTACAACAAGTGCAATTTAATTTAGCCTAATCCAACTAAATATATTTTAGATACGTTAACATTAATTTAATAATAAACAAACACAATGAAATATATTTTTTCGTTATGTTCAGAATGATTTTGGCGAAATTATTGCATACACAAATTTTCGCTTGTCTTATATGGGAAGGTGAGCGTTGCTATTTAAGCCAAATCGAAGTTTTACGCCAAAAATTATATATATATATATATATATATATATATATATATATATATATATATATATATATATATATATATATATATATATATATATATATATATATATATATATATATATATATATATATATATGTCGTGCCGATTAGGTAAAACTGGTCAATTAGCAAGAACTCATCTAAAATTAAGTCCTTTTAAAATTTTATCTTATATGTTTAAAGATATATTTTTTTCATTTATGTTAATGTAAGAATTTATAATTTTGTACCAAGAGAAACTTTGAAAACCTACCTAACCTTATTACAACAAGCGCAATTTAATTTAGCCTTACTCAACTAAATATATTTTAGATAGTTAACATTAATTTAATAATAAACAAACACAATGAAATATATTTTTTCGTTATGTTCAGAATGATTTTAGCGAAATTATTGCATACACAAATTTTCGCTTGTCTTATACGGCAAGTAGACCGTTGCTATTTAAGCCAAAATCGCAAGTTTTACCTAATCGGCACGACATATATATATATATATATATATATATATATATATATATATATATATATATATATATATATATATATATATATATATATATATATATATCACAACACTGATTTTGGGAATGAATACGAACCCATTATAAGCAGTGCGATTTACACACTGGTCCAATACCTGGCATCCAGTTGCTAAGTTTTCAGCGGAGGCAGCTTTATCCATCTCGATTAAACAACCAGAGATTTTAACGGAATTAAAAGGCGAAATATTCACAAACACTGATCTCTGGCCGACGAGATCAGTGTTTAGAATATTTCGCCTGCTCTTGCGAATTCCTAGCATTGTAAAATCTCTAGTGTGTCGATGCATGCAGGGGATGAGATGAAAAGCTGTAAGCCTTTCCGCCTGAAAGCTAGCTGCCTTGGAATAACGTCTAGCGAAAGCTGGATGCCAAGGTATTGGACCAGTGTGGTACGGTCGGTAAAGCACTGCGTACCTTGTCATGAGGTTCGTAGGTTCGAGCTCCGTCGGCCAGAGATCAGTGTTTGTGAATATTTCGCCTGCTCTTTCGAATTCCTAGCATATATATATATATATATATATATATATATATATATATATATATATATGTCGTGCCGATTAGGTAAAACTGGTCAATTAGCAAGAACTCATTTAAAATTAAGTCCTTTCTAAAATTTTCTTATACGTTTAAAGATATTTTTTTCATTTATGTTAATGTAAGAATTTATAATTTTGTACCAAGAGAAACTTTGAAAACCTACCTAACCTTATTATAACAAGCGCAATTTAATTTAGCCTAACCCAACTAAATATATTTTAGATACGTTAACATTAATTTAATAATAAACAAACACAATGAAATATATTTTTTCGTTATGTTCAGAATGATTTTGGAAATTATTGCATACACAAATTTTCACTTGTCTTATATGGCAAGATGAACGTTGCTATTTAAGCCAAAATCGCAAGTTTTACCTAATCGGCACGACATATATATATATATATATATATATATATATATATATATATATATATATATATATATATATATATATATATATATATATATATATAGATATGATGTAGGGCGTAATGACAGTAGTTTGTTGGACTATGTATTGGTAGATAAAAGACTGTTGAGTAGACTTCAGGATGTACATGTTTATAGAGGGGCTACAGATATATCAGATCACTTTTTAGTTATAGCTACAGTGGAGTAAAAGGTAGATGGGATACAAGGAAAATAGAATCAGTAAGTAAAAGAGAGGTGAAGGTTTATAAACTAAAAGAGGAGGCAGTTAGGGTAAGATATAAACAACTATTGGAGGATAGATGGGCTAGTGAGAGTGTAGGCAATGGGGTCGAAAATGTATGGGGTAGATTTAAAATGTAGTGTTAGAGTGTTCAGCAGAAGTTTGTGGTTACAGGCGAGTGGGTGCAGGAGGGAAGAGGAGCGATTGGTGGAATGATGATGTAAAGAGAGTAGTAAGGAGAAAAAGTTAGCATATGAGAGGTTTTACAAAGTAGAAGTGATGCAAGGAGGAAGAGTATATGGAGAGAAAAAGAGAGGTTAAAAGAGTGGTGAAGCAATGTAAAAAGAGCAGATGAGAGAGTGGGTGAGATGTTATCAGCAAATTTTGTTGAAAATAAGAAAAAGTTTTGGAATGAGATTATAAGTTGAGGAAGCCTAGAGAACAAATGGATTTGACAGTTAAAAATAGGAGAGGAGAGTTATTAAATGGAGAGTTAGAGGTATCGGGAAGATGGAGAGAATATTTAGAGGATTTGTTAAATGTTGATGAAGACAGGAAGCTGTGATTTCGTGTGTAGGGCAAGGAGGAATAACATCTTGAGGAGTGTGGAAGAGCCAGTTGTGGGTGTAGGGAAGTTCGTGAGGCAGTGGGTAGAATGAAAGGGGTAAGGCAGCTGGGATTGATGGATAAAGATAGAAATGTTAAAAGCAGGTGGGGATATAACTTTGGAGTGGTTGGTGCTATTATTTAATAAATGTATGGAAGAGGGTAAGGTACCTAGGATTGGCAGAGAGCGTGTATTGTTCCTTTGTATAAAGGCAAAGGGGACAAAAGAGTGCAAAAATTATAGGGGAATAAGTCTGTTGAGTGTACCTGGTAAAGTGTATGGTAGAGTTATTATTGAAAGAATTAAGAGTAAAACAGAAAGCAGGATAGCAGATGAACAAGGGGGCTTTAGGAAAGGTAGGGGTGTGTAGACCAAGTGTTTACAGTGAAACATATAGGTGAACAGTATTTGGATAAGGGTAAAGATGTTTTGTGGCATTTATGGATTTGGAAAAGGCGTATGATAGGGTAGATAGGGGGCAATGTGGCAGATGTTGCAGGTGTATGGAATAGGGGGAAGGTTACTGAAAGCAGTGAAGAGTTTTATGAGGATAGTGAGGCTCAGGTTAGAGTGTGTAGGAGGGAAGGGACTATTTCCCAGTAAAAGTGGGCCTTAGACAAGGATGTGATGTCACCGTGGTTGTTCAATATATTTATAGATGGGGTTGTAAGAGAAGTGAATGCGAGGGTCTTGGCAAGAGGTGTTGGGCTAAAAGATAAAGAAGCAAATACAAAGTGGAGTTGTCACAGTTGCTTTTTGCTGATGACACTGTGCTTTTGGGAGATTCTGAAGAAAGCTGCAGAGGTTGGTGGATGAATTTGGTAGGGTGTGTAAAAGAAGAAAATTGAAAGTGAATATAGGAAAGAGTAAGGTGATGAGGATAACAAAAAGAATAGGTGACGAAAGATTGGATATCAGATTGGAGGGAGAGAGTATGGAGGAGGTGAATGTATTCAGATATTTGGGAGTGGACATGTCGGCGGATGGGTCTATGAAGGATGAGGTGAATCATAGAATTGATGAGGGGAAAAGGGTGAGTGGAGCACTCTGGAGTCTGTGGAGACAAAGAACCTTGTCCATGGAAGTAAAGAGGGGAATGTATGAGAGTATAGTTATACCAACGCTCTTATATGGGTGTGAAGCATGGGTGATGAATGTTGCAACGAGGAGAAGGCTGGAGGCAGTGGAGATGTCATGTCTGAGGTCAAGTGTGGTGTGAATATAATGCAGAGAATTCGGAGTTTGGAAATTAGGAGGAGGTGGGATTACCAAAACGATTGTTCAGAGAGCTGAGGAGGGGTTGTTGAGGTGGTTTGGACATGTAGAGAGAATGGAACGAGACAGAGTGACTTCTGAGAGTGTATAAATCTGTAGTGGAGGGAAGGCGGGGTAGGGGTCGGCCTAGGAAAGGTTGGAGGGAGGGGTAAAGGAAGTTTTGTGTGGAGGGGCTTGGACTTCCAGCAAGCATGTGTGAGCGTATTTGATAGGAGGAATGGAGGCATATGGTTTTTAATACTTGACGTGCTGTTGGAGTGTGAGCAAAGTAACATTTATGAAGGATTCAGGAAACGGCAGGCCGGACTTGAGTTCTGGAGATGGGAAGTACAGTGCCGGCACTCTGAAGGAGGGTGTTAATGTTGCAGTTTTATAACTGTAGTGTAAAGCACCCTTCTGGCAAGACAGTGATGGAGTGAATGATGATGAAAGTTTTTCTTTTCGGGCCACCCTGCCTTGGGGGGAATCGGCGATGTGTTAATAAAAATATATATATATATATATATATATATATATATATATATATATATATATATATATATATATATATATATATATATATATATATATATATATATATATATATGTTAGTTACCATTTTGTCCTAGGCACATGTCGATTAGACACTAGGCCTGTTGTATGTATGTGTGTGTGTGTGTGTGTGTGTGTGTGTGTGTGGTGTGTGTGTGTGTGTGTGTGTGTGTGTAGGTAGTAGGTTGGTAGACAGCAACCACCCAGGAGGTACTACTGTCCTGAAGTGAGTGTAAAACAAAAGCCTGATTTGTTTTACATGATGGTAGGATTGCTGGTGTCTTTTTTCTGTCTCATAAACATGCAAGATTTCAGGTACGTCTTGCTACTTCTACTTACACTTAGATCACACTACACATACATGTACACGTTTATGAATACACACTCATCTAAGTTTTTTCTTTTATTTTATCTTAATAGTTCTTGTTCTTATTGCTTTTCCTTTCATATCCATGGGGAAGTGGAATAAGAATCTTTCCTCCGTAAGCCATGCGTGTTGTAAAAGTCAACTAAAATGCCGGGAACAATGGGCTAGTAACCCCTTTTCCCGTATAGATTACTAAAAAGAAAACCGTCAAAGTGGAATGTTTGAATGTGCGTGGATGTTGTGCGAATGATAAGAAAGAGATGATTGTAGATGTTATGAATGAGAAGAAGCTGGATGTCCTGGCTTTAAGTGAGACAAAGCTGAAGGGGGTAGGAGAGTTTCAGTGGGGAGAAATAAATGGGATTAGATCAGGGGTTTCAAATAGAGTTAGAGCTAAAGAAGGAGTGGCAATAATGTTGAATAATCAGTTATGGCAGGTAAAGAAGGAATATAAATGTATAAATTCAAGGATTATGTGGAGTAAAATAAAGGTTGGATGTGAAAGGTGGGTTATAGTAAGTGTTTATGCACCTGGAGAAGAGAGAAGTGTAGAGGAGAGAGAGAGATTTTGGGAAATGTTGAGTGAGTGCGTGGGGAGTTTTGAACCAAGTGAGAGAGTAATTGTGGTTGGGGATCTTAATGCTAAAGTGGGTAAAAATGTTGTGGAGGGAGTAGTAGGTAAATTTGGGGAGCCTTTACTTGAGCTATGTGTAGAAAGAGGTTTGGTAATAAGTAATACATATTTTATGAAAAAGAGGGTAAATAAGTATACAAGGTATGATACAGCACGTAATGAAAGTAGTTTGTTAGATTATGTATTGGTGGATAAAAGGTTGATGGGTAGGCTTCAAGATGCACATGTTTATAGAGGGGCAACGGATATATCGGATCATTATTTAGTTGTAGCTACAGTTAGAGTAAGAGGTAGAGGGGACATAAGGAAAATGGCAACAGCAAGTAAGAGAGACGTCAAAGTGTATAAATTAAGGGAGGAGAAAGTTAGAGTGAGATATAAGCAACTATTGGCAGAAAGGTGGGCTAATGCAAGTATGAGTAGTGGGGGGGTTGAAGAGAGTTGGGATAGTTTTAAAAATGCAATATTAGAATGTGGGGCAGAAGTTTGTTGCTATAGGAGGGTGGGTGCAGGAGGAAAGAGGAGTGATTAGTGGAATGATGAAGTAAAGGGTGTGATAAAAGAGAAAAAGGTAGCTTATGAGAGGTTTTTACAAAACAGAAGTGTTGTAAGAAGAGCAGAGTATATGGAGAGTAAACGAAAGGTGAAGAGAGTGGTGAGAGAGTGCAAAAGGAGAGCAGGTGAAAGAGTGGGAGAGGCACTGTCAAGAAAGTTTGCGGAAAACAAGAAAAAGTTTTGGAGTGAGATAAACAAGTTAAGAAAGCCAAGGGAACGAATGGATTAGTCAGTTAAAAACAGAGTAGGAGAGTTAGTAGATGGGGAGCTGGAGGTATTGGGTAGATGGCGGGAATATTTTGAGGAACTTTTAAATGTCGATGAAGAAAGGGAGGTGGTAATTTCATGCACTGGTCAGGGAGGTATAACATCTTTTAGGAGTGAAGAAGAGCAGGATGTGAGTGTGGAGGAAGTGCGTGAGATATTACGGGATCATGACAGAAATGTTAAACGCAGGGGAAGATATTGCGTTGGAGTGGTTGATATTTTTGTTTAATAAATGTATGAAAGAGGGAAGGTACCTAGTGATTGGCAGAGAGCATGTATAGTTCCTATATATAAAGGGAAGGGGGATAAAAGAGAGTGTAAAAATTATAGGGGAATAAGTTTACTGAGTATACCAGGTAAAGTGTACAGTAGTGTTATTGTTGAAAGAATTAGAGGTAAGACAGAGAGTAGGATCGCAGATGAGCAAGGAAGTTTTAGAGTGGGTAGGGGATGTGTAGATCAAATGTTTACAGTGAAGCATATATGTTAACAGTATTTAGATAAAGGTAGAGCAGTTTTTATTGCATTTATGGATTTAGAAAAGGCATATGATAGAGTGGATAGGGGAGCAATGTGGCAAATGTTGCAAGTGTATGGAATAGGTAGTAAGTTACTGAAGGCTGTAAAGAGTTTTTAATGAGGATAGTGAGGCTCAGGTTAGGGTGTGTAGGGGAGAGGGAGATTACTTCCGGTAAAAGTAGGTCTTAGACAGGGTTGTGTAATGTCACCATGGTTGTTTAATATATTTATAGATGGGGTTGTAAAATAAGTAAATGCTAGGGTGTTGGGGAGAGGTGGATTAAAATAATGGGAATCAATACAAAATGGGAGTTGACACAGTTACTTTTTGCTGATGATACTGTGCTTATGGGAGATTCTAAAGAAAAGTTGCAAAGTTTAGTGGACGAGTTTGGAAGGGTGTGTAAAGGTAGAAAGTTGAAAGAGAACAAAGATAAGAGTAAGGTGATGACGGTATCACCTTACTCTTGCGGAAATTGGTTTCTTTGATTACTAATCGGGAGTCTCTGAATTTCAAGAGATGATTGGTGGAATGCCTTGAATCAGCACTTATCGCTGTTTCTAACACAGTTAAACAAAACAAATGCAGCTTTACCCTCTCGAAGTCTTAGCAAGAATCCTCCTGAAAACAGTAAACCCTACCATCTCATAGTCTCTCCTGCTAATACTACACAAAGAACTTCGCAGAGGTGGAACACTGATACAGGTCTTCCCTAATCCAACCTCAAACAGAAATATTTGTCTAACCTATATTTTTGTGCTACCCAAGTAATTGCTTTCACCTTTTCCTCATGTGCAAGTTGATTATTCTACATTATTGTACTACTACTACTACTACAACTTTATGTCTCTACTACTACCACCACTAGTATTACACCTCACTCTGAACCTATATATACCCTGTGTGTCTATGTATTGTTTGTAACAACTTGACAAAGCTCCTGGAGAGCGAAACGTTGCCACAATAAAATGTCACATTAGTTGCATTTGTGTCCTTTTACTAAACATAACTGTACTATAACATCATAACTCTACCATAACATCATACCTCTACCATAACATCATAATTCTACCATAACATAACTATACCATAACATCAGCATAATTCTTCCGTAACGTCATTAAGGAATGCAAAATGGAACTCTGTGAACCAATATCTAACATTTTTAATTTATCTCTTCAAACAGGTGTAGTGTCTGATATGTGGAAGTTGGCTAATGTAATTCCTATTTTTAAAGCAGGGGACAAGTCACTACCGTCAAACTATCGCCCAATAAGCCTGACCTCAATTGTAGGCAAATTACTAGAGTCAATTATAGCTGATATTATTAGAAGCCTGACTTAACTCAGTGAAGACGTGTCTTGTGTGCTCTCTGTGAATCTGAACAAGATGTCCTCTCTTGAGCTACTCTACCAGCAGCTGAAGGAAGAACTGAGGGTAGCTAAGCTTGAGATACAGCGACTGACTGAGGAAAACAAGAGGATTCGTAGTAATCCTCCTGTTGAGAATCCTCAAGCCAAGAAAGGAACCTGGACAGTGGCCGGAATGCATGGGACAAAGTTAAAGATCAAGAGGATGGATGGAGAGGTAGAATTAACGAAGAACCAGAAACCTGTTGTGGAAAGATCGAACCGATTCTCCGTGTTACCCGATGAATGTGAGTCGACTACAGGGAACATCACGAACGACACCAAGGAAGGTAAGAACATTGTTCTTGTTGGGGATAGTCAAATTAGGTATATGGATAGGGCCTTCTGCTTGAAAGAGAGAAGTAGGAGACAGAGGGTTTGCTTTCCTGGGGCTGGGATGGAGGATATTGTTAGCCGTCTGGACGACATCATGAGAGGTAATGGGAGCAATCCTATTATCTGTCTCAGTGCTGGAGGAAATGATGTTGGCAGACGTAGGAGTGAGGACCTGACTAGCAGGTATAGGTCAGCAATAGACATAATTAGGAAGAAGGTGGGAACCCTGTCATATGTGGTATTTTGCCAAGGAGAGGAGTTGAGCTGAATGGCTGTCCAGGGCAATTGGTGTCAATTGTTGGCTGGACAAACACTGTAAGGACAATGCAGTACCATTCATTTGCAACTGGGACCACTTCTATGGCCGAAATGACATGTATGCCAGGGATGGGGTTCACTTATCCAGGGCAGGTGTGGATTTTCTTGCTAGCTCAGTTGAGGGTGTTGTTAGGACTTTAAACTAGGATTAGTTAGAGGTATGGGTTTAGAAATGGAAAATACTGAATGTCGAAATATAGATCTAGGCTTTGATATAAAAATCTAACAATAACAAGGACAGTAAGAGGTATAGTGGTAAAACAGAATGGAGCAGGAAGGGTAAAGAGAAAGGAGGGTCTTTAAAAGTGTATTATACAAATAGTCGTAGTGCTAGGAATAAGATGGACGATTTGAGATTAGTTGCAAGTGCAGGTAACATTGATGTATTTGCCATAACTGAGACGTGGTTCAATACGAAAATAGGGACATGCCTGCTGAATGTCATATACAGGGTATTAAATTGTTCCAAGTAGACAGAAGTTTCGGGAAGGGGGTGGAGTGGCACTGTATGTCCGAGATCGCTTGAACTGTTGCATAAAAAGGGAATAAAGTCTGAAAAAACACATACAGAGTCTGTCTGGATAGAATTTTCAGAGGGGCATGAAAAATTGATTTTAGGTGTGATATACCGTCCCCCAAACTTAGATAGGGACCAAGGGAGACTACTATGGGAGGAAATTGTTAAGGCCACAATGCACGATAACGTAGTTATTCTGGGTGACTTCAACTTTAGTCAAATTGATTGGAATTTTTTGACTGGGAATTTAGAATCTAACGACTTCTTAGAAGTAGTTCAAGATTGTTTTTTGAAGCAGTTTGTGACA
Organism: Cherax destructor; assembly: GCA_009830355.1. Classification (NCBI taxonomy): domain Eukaryota; kingdom Metazoa; phylum Arthropoda; class Malacostraca; order Decapoda; family Parastacidae; genus Cherax; species Cherax destructor. The sequence continues at coordinate 3,428 of WNWK01041186.1, read as the reverse complement.
GAACCTACAAGGGGAAATAACCTGCTTGACTTAGTTCTGGCAAACAAGGAAACCCTTGTTAATAATTTAGAAATTACAGAGGAACTCGGCGCAAGCGACCACAAATCAATTAATTACCTTTGGCATTGAATGGAAGTTTCATAGTACGAATAACTCAGTAACGGTCCCAGATTTTCGTTTAGCAGATTACAATGGACTTAGAGAACACTTATCTCCGGGACTGGGTAAGAAGAGAGCTATCAATATGATAGTTTTCGAACCCCATACATGCTGCCCAAATAACATTTATAAGAAAAAGAACAAAGAAAGGAGGAACACGGGAGCAGGCCTGTTGGCCCTTCTAGGCAGGTCCTTCACATTCCATCCCACCAACAGAATATTTGTTCAACCTAATTTTCAATGCACCCAAAAAAGCTTTGATAATTTTATTTATTTCATGTGCAATTCCCCCCTCAAACCAACCCCTTCACCATGAATTTATCCAACCTAAATTTAAAACACCCAAGGTCCTTTTCAAAACTTACTAGAACTGTTCCATTCATAACACCCATTTCAAATTAATATTTTTCCATATCCTTTCTAAATCTAAACTTATCTAACTTGAATCCATTATTGTGGCCTTTTTTGGGGAAAATACCCCGACCTTATTTATATCCCCTTTGTTAATACCCATTTTCCACTTGTATCCCCGTCATGTCCCCCCTCATTTCTCTTAAAGTGAATGTAATTTAAGGGTTTCAATCTTTTTTCGTAAGGAAGATTTCTAATGCCATATATTAGAAATTAGATCGAATAGAAATGACCCAAAATGGATGAATAAGGCTCAAAATTTTAGGGCAGAAGAAAGGAATTTATAGGGTATCAAAAGAGGTGAGGGTCATCTAAGAGCAGTATATTGACATTAAGAGGGGACTTTTAAAAAAGGAAAGAAAAGCTAAACGGACTACGAAAGTTGTAGGATTCAAAACCAACCCAAAAAGTTTTTTTCCAGGTGTATAGAACAAAAGAGAGATGATAGGTCCCCTTAAAAATAAAATTTTCTTTAACAATGAGAATGAAATGTGCTCATTTTTAATAATTATTTTCTCGGTTTTTCCCAGGAAGAACTAATCCAGAATTGGTTTTAGTGGGCCGAAGATAAATTAGGGAGTATCAGAGTCACTAGCGAAAAGGTTATCAAACAGATAGACCGTTTAGCTAAAATAAATCGCCAGACCCCGATGAGTTTTTTCAAGGGTTTTTAAAGGGAATGCAAAATAGAATCCCGAACCCAACTAACATTTTAACTATCTCTTCAAAAGGGGGCCGATATGGAAGATGGCTAATGTAATTCCCATTTTAAACAGGGGAAAAAACCAATTTATAACTTACCCCCAATAAGTCTAACATCAAGAAAATTATAGAGTCGATTATATTTGATAAATAAGAAGCCATCTCGATAGGGCATAATTTGATTAATGATACTCAGCATGGATTCATAGGGCCTTTGCCTAACTAATTTATAATTTTTTTTGTAAGGCTTTGGGGGCAGTTGATAATGATAAAGAATTGATATCGTTTATTTATTTTAAAGGCTTTTGATAGAGTACCACATCAGAGACTGTTAAAGAAAGGGCTCCTTCATTGGGGAAAAGTGTTGTCATGGATCGAGTCATGGGTCACCAACAGGAAAGAGGGGATAAAAGGGGAAACGGAGGATCTGTAACAAGGGCGTTCCTCAGGGAAAGGTTTTCCCGTTGTTGTTTATAATATATAAATGACCTTGACGAGGGAATTTCTAGGTAAGGAGCAAAATTCCGATGACACAAGATAGGTAGGATAATGGGTTCAGACGTAGATGCCCGTGAACTTTAAGGATTTAGAAAACCTAATTCCTGGCCGGGGCAGATGGTTCAATGTAGATAAATGCAAAGTTCTAAAGTCGGGAGTGTCCATAACCCAACCCCTTATATGTTAAATAACGAGAACTTAGCCAAAGATTGGAAAAGGACTTGGGGGTGATGGTAAAGAACCTTAAACCAAGACAGCAAAACATAACTACCAAAAAAGGCAAATAGATTACTGGGATTTATATCAAGAAGTGTTAGCAACAGAAGTCCTTAGGTTATATTACAGCTTTATACAATTAGTAAGGCCTCACCCAGATTACAGCCAGTTTTGGTCTCCATATTTTAAAAATGGACATAAATTTAAGAAAACATTCAAATTAGAATGACTAAATTAATAATAGCATTAGAAATCTTCCCAGAAGAAAGATTGAAGACCCTAAAATTACATTCACTTGTAAGACGTAGAATGAGGGGAGACATGATCGAGGTATCCAGGGGAAAAAGGGATTAAATAGGGGATATAAATAAGGTTCTTTAGGATATTCTCCAAAGAAACCCGCAAAATGGATTCAAGCAGATGTTTAGATTTAGAAAGGATATGGAAAAAAATTGGTTTGGAAATGGGTAGTTGATGAGGGAAAAAGTCTGCCTAGGGTTTTGGAAGCTTGGGGCCTTGGGTAGTTTAAATTTAGGTTGGATAAATTCATGAGTGAAAGGCTGGATTTGAGGGGAATTCAAATGAGTAACAAAATTATCAAAGTTTTTTTCTTGGGTAGCATTGAAAATTAGGTTTCAAATATTCCGTTGGGGGATGGAATTGGGATCTGCCTGAATGGGAAAAAAGGCCGGCAGTGTTCCTCCTTTCTTATGTTCTTATGTTCTTTAATTTGATTAATGATACCCGCATGGATTCACGAGGGGCGTTCCCGCCTTCAATTTTAACCTTCTTCAGTAAAGCTTTGAGGCTGTTGGGTCACGATAAAGAATTGATATTGTTTATTTTTGACTTTAGTAAGGGGTTTGATAGGGGTACCGCACCAGAGACTGTTAAAGAAAGTGGCAGCTCATGGATTGGGGAAAAGTGCTGTCATGGATCGAGTCATGGCTCACCAATAGGAACCCGAGAGTGGCTAAATGGGGTTAAATCGAATGGGGCCTTATAACAAGTGGTGTTCCACAGGGATCATCTTAGGCCCATTTTATTTATAAATATATCAATGACCGATGAGGGAATTACTAGGATATGAGCAAATTCGCCGACGACACGAAATAGGTAGGATAATTTATTCAAACATAGAGTCATAGAACTTAAAGATTTAAAACTTAATTGTTCGAAAAGTGGCAGATGCAGTTCGTAGATAAATGCAAAATTCTAAAGTCGGGAAGTTCATAACCCTTTGCACCTACCAGCTTAATAATGTTGAACTCAGCCGACAGAATGCAAAGGATCTGGGGGTTATGGTAAGCAGCAACCTCAAACCAAGTCACAATGTGCGTAAGAAATAAGAACATTAGAACATAAGAGGTAGAAAAACGAAGACCCAGGAGAATGTTGTGGAAACACGAACCCATTCTCCGTGCTACCCGGGTGAATGTGAG
>WNWK01041185.1:0-16572 GCA_009830355.1 Cherax destructor | reverse complement strand
TGATCTTATTGGGAGGACAATAGTGCTGGAGATGCCATGACTGGAGTATGTCGCTCTGGGGCGTTATAAATTTGTATATTTACTCTAGAACCCTGTTTTTTCTTTAGATTATCAAAGAAACTTAAAGGTTTCATGGAGAGTTATGCTGATACTTGTGCTGCATCCAAATATTTAAAAGTTTTCCATATTTTCTATTCCTTACCGGGAAATTTCTTTTTCTCATCAACGTTATAATGAAACGACGTCAGCACTATGATCCAGCCAACACTAACTGACCTAAATTTAGACAACGTTTCTCTGACTGTCCTGAAAATAGAACATGAGGGACCAAAACGTGGTTTAAAGTTTCCTCTATAAGTGTGAGTTAATAGAGTTGGAGTTCTTAGTTTGCTTGTTCCAAGGAAGTGGAAAGTAGCTGAAATTCCTTAGATCAAGAGCTTTGATTAGCAGATAGAACCCCACCCACTTGAATGTTAGAAATGTATCAAACATTCACATATTGCCCATCACGTCTTCAGTGGTCTTGATAAATATCAAAAACAGAACGTGACACAGTGGTTGCTGACTTGAGGATATTCCGCATGTACAAACATTGTTGTATATACTATGGAATAATGTATATGTACATAAATATTGTTATGTATATGGTTTGGAACTTCTGTGCAATTACCTGTTAAAAGGTTAAAATATATATATCATACAGAAGTGTCTTCGAGTGTGTGCCTCAGCTGAGATCTGTTCAATAAATTATTAAAATTTCTGCGGGTTTGTTCAGTGTCTGGCTGATTATTGTTTTTTATATATAGGAATTGTTCTCAACGTTTTCCAGTGTAATGACGTTTTTTAATCTTTTTTTTTTTTGCTGAACATAGGATCTGAGTTCTAATAATGAAACTAGTTCCTGTGTAACTATCACTAGCATGCCTCTCTTCCCTCAGGTGTTTGCAACAATGGTAATAGCACTTGTGCAATTAAGTGCTGGCACGTCAATGGCATTCTCGGGCATCACGCTGCCACAGTTCAATGACCCGCAGACACACGACCTCTTCTTAAACCAGTCACAAACAGCATTCTTTGGTATGAACTATTAGTATTATTTTCACAGTGAAACACTGAACACATAAGTAATACATTGCTTGGGGAATGAGAGGTAAACAAGGAAGGAGAGAGGAAGTTCTAATTGTTTCATGAGTCGTTTGCTCGACATATATATATATATATATATATGTATATATATATATATATATATATATATATATATATATATATATATATATATATATATATATATATATATATATATATATATATATGTCGTGCCGATTAGGTAAAACTGGTCAATTAGCAAGAACTCATTTGAAATTAAGTCCTTTCTAAAATTTTCTCTTATACGTTTAAAGATATATTTTTCATTTATGTTAATGTAAGAATTTATAATTTTTACCAAGAGAAACTTTGAAAACCTACCTAACCTATTACAACAAGCGCAATTTAATTTAGCCTAACCCAACTAAATATATTTTAGATACGTTAACATTAATTTAATAATAAACAAACACATTTAAATATATTTTTCGTTATTTCAGAAGATTTTGCAAATTATTGCATACACAAATTTTCACTTGTCTTATATGGCAGGTGAGCGTTGCTATTTAAGCCAAAATCGCAAGTTTTACTAATCGGCACGACATATATGTCGTGCCGATTAGGTAAAACTTGCGATTTGGCTTAAATAGCAACGCTCACCTTGCCATATAAGACAAGTGAAAATTTGTGTATGCAATAATTTCGCCAAAATCATTCTGAACATAACGAAAAAATATATTTCATTGTGTTTGTTTATTATTAAATTAATGTTAACGTATCTAAAATATATTTAGTTGGGTTAGGCTAAATTAAATTGCGCTTGTTGTAATAAGGTTAGGTAGGTTTTCAAAGTTTCTCTTGGAACAAAATTATAAATTCTTACATTAACATAAATGAAAAAATATATCTTTAAACGTATAAGAGAAAATTATAGAAAGGAATTAATTTTAGATGAGTTCTTGCTAATTGGCCAGTTTTACTAATCGGCACGACATATATTATATATATATATATATATATATATATATATATATATATATATATATATATATATATATATATATATATATATAAATGCTGCGATTAGGTAAAACTTGCTATTTTGGCTTAAATATCAACGCTCACCTTGCCATATAAGACAAGTGAAAGTTTGTGTATGCAATAATTTCGCCAAAATCATTCTGAACATAACGTATAAGAGACATATATATATATGTCGACATATATATATATGTCGTGCCGATTAGGTAAAACTGGTCAATTAGCAAGAACTCATCTAAAATTAAGACCTTTCTAAAATTTTCTCTTATACGTTTAAAGATATATTTTTTTCATTTATGTTAATGTAAGAATTTATAATTTTGTACCAAGAGAAACTTTGAAAACCTACCTAACCTTATTACAACAGGCGCAATTTAATTTAGCCTAACCCAACTAAATATATTTTAGATACGTTAACATTAATTTAATAATATATAAACACAATGAAATATATTTTTTTTCGTTATGTCCAGAATGATTTTGGCGAAATTATTGCATACACAAATTTTCACCTGTCTTATATGGCAAGAAGAGCGTTGCAATTTAAGCCAAAATCGCAAGTTTTACTTAATCGGCACGACATATATATATATATATATATATATATATATATATATATATATATATATATATATATATATATATATATATATATATATATATATATATATATATATATATATATATATATATATATATATATATATGCATATATATGCATATATATGCCGAGCAAACGACTCATGAAACAATTAGAGCTTCCTTTAATTGTGACATCTCGCCAAGAAGACATTTTTCCTCCTATAACTGTTGATATTTTTCTCTCTAGCTAAAACTCTCGTGCATTATAATACTTAACTCATAATTTCTCCTATATTTTGCAAATTCCAAATTAGTCTTTCTCGGACAAGCTCATTAAACCAGTGTCCTGTGGCTGAGTTGGTAGCGCACTCAGTTCACATATTGACGGTCTGTCGTTCAATCCCGTTACGCGTTGAAACGTTAGGCAACTGTTTCACTTCTTCACCTAGCAGTAAGTAGGTACCTGGGTGTCAGTTGACTGTCGTGAGTGACATCCCAAGTGGAGGTAGTATACCGTAGACAGGCTTGACTTTAAAATAAGTTGAAGTAAGATATCAGATCCTAGCTTGTAAAATTGATTTGCGAAAAAAAATAATTCCTAAATCTAATTACATACAATTTACCCATCCATATATTGAAGAATTTTCGTAACTCTGTATATGCATGTATGTGTGTACTCATTTATATGTAGTTGCAGCTGCTGATCATGTCTCTTCGCTAGTCCGTACTTGGTTCACTGTCTTCTTTTCATAAAGCTATGTATGGGATCTTGCCTCTACCACTTCACTCTCCATGTTGTTTACAATTTTCGTGACAAATGAACATCAAAAATTCTTTCCAGAAGTAGGAAAGAGGGTTGGCATATGCTGTACGTACTCGCTCTCTGGCTTGAAATTATAATGTTTTGAGAAGCTACTGTCGGTATTTTGTAAACCATGTCAATATCTTTCTTTTGTTAAGTTCCAAATATTTAAATAGTAATTTCCCGAAACCTCTTTATTTCAGGAAGTCTGGGACACCTGGGAGCAGCTGTTGGGTGTTGTGTGAGTGGACCGCTACTAGTGAAGCTTGGTCGTCGAGTGACTCTCCTGGTGACCCTGCCCATCACTGTGGCTTCATGGCTCAGTCTCGCTCTTTCTCCAACTGTCTGGCTGCTCTTAACTAGTCGCACCATTCTGGGTATCACCTCTGGCCTCATCCATACCGCTACTTGCCTATATACCATTGAATTAGCTCATAAGAGCATTCGTGGAATTCTTTCTGGAATCATTACCTTAGCTAGACTAATGGGACTTCTAATGGTGTCTGCTCTAGGAGTTTCTAAGCTCGACTGGCGACAAATGGGCTTCGTTTGTTGCGGAGTGTCTGCACTTCCTTTCTTTTGCCTCATCTTCCTGCCTAACTCTCCTCGATGGCTCGTCACTCAAGGTCGTCTTAGCAAAGCTCAGAAAGCTCTTGTTTTTTTCAGAGGTAAACATTACGACTCGGAATCAGAATTACAGGATATCACTCAGCAAATTAGCAATGTACAGAGACAAATACACAATTCTTGGCAACAAGTGCGGCTGCTGTTTGAGCCATCAACTGCTCGCGTGTTCTTTTACTGGGTCTTTTATCTCTCTTGACAACCATGAATGGATGCCATGTAATAACGTCATATTCAGTGTCAATTTTCCAGGCAGTGGACTCCACCCTTGATCCATACACCAGTGCCATCATATTTTACGGGGTGAGGATTTTTGGAAATTTAGTTAATGTTTTTGTTATTGACCGTCTGGGACGCAAACCACTGATCATAGTTTCTTATTCCTTGTGCTCGTTGTGTATGGCTACTTATGGTGTATACTTTTTCATGCATAAGACAGGAAATGTTAATGGTATGGGATGGATACCTCTTACAGCAGCAATGATATTTATCTTCTTTGTCGGCATTGGCCAGCCTGCTTTATTAATACTGAATGGGGAACTTCTGCCTATATCATGTCGATCTGTTGGAAATTCAATGTTATCCTTTTCATTAATGTGTGGAGCATTTATATCAACTTATATCTATCCTATGACAGTAGAAGCACTTGGTAAACACGGGACTTTCTGGCTCTTCAGTGGTGCTAATGCAGTTATAACCATTATCAGCGCTGTTGTTCTTACAGAAACTCGTGGACGTTCACTGGAAGAGATCACGGGAAATCTCATTAACAATTGGCACCAAACAACAAAACTCTGAAAGTAACACCATCACTTCCGTAGCCTCCCACTGTGTATACACATGAACATATACGATGGTCACTATAATATACACCAACTCTGATTCTTTTGCTATTAATCATTTATAAAGGAATTTGTTTAGTTCTTAATCATACTATTAAATCAACTGTTTACATATTATATTTGACGTAATGTAACATAATGTTAAAAAAAATAAACGCTAATCTGAGAATTAATAGATATTGTTCTTCATGTGTTTAAAAGATTTACTTTTTATATATTAATCAAAGTGTCTATATAAATGCATATGTTTTCAAACACAGATAAAACTGTTGGCATTGATTTTTTTGTTGTCATCGAATATTAGAGAAAATAAAATGAGACAAGAAAATTTAACAATCATAACACTAACGAAGCTAATGTTCTCGAGCACATTAGCTCCGTTAATGTGCTGGGAACCCACCAAGTGGACTGGCATGAGGGACAACACGCAACACTTAGTCCTGCCAGGAGGAAGACTGTCAACACTCAACTCTCAAGACCAGTCAAGACAAGAAAATATATTGATAATCACACCAAGCGCTAAACCCATGTGGACTTTAGGTCGACAGGATTGGTAGAAGCTCGATGCTGAGTCTTGTACTCGCGAGTGAGACACGCTGCTCAGTCAGTGATAACAAGTACGCCGGAAACAGCGGGATTGTTAGAGTGTGACCCCCAGGCAAGGTTCCTTGATGCCCGTGAGGGGCTCTTGATTCAAAGAATTAAACCTGACTTCCTCTTCTTTTGATTCAACCTTGTTGCCTCCCATTACCTTAGTTACTGTAAAACCCCTACGGGTTTAGGGCTTCTCCCATGAATGTAGTAATAGTAACAAATATGGAGAATGAAAGATGTAATTTTTATGGAAGACTGGATTTCTGTTTTCTGGATTTGTTGCCGACGCGGATAGTTTATCGCGCACCTTCTTGTGGAGGGTAGTGCAAGACCGTATTTATACACTATATTCCAAAAAGTCTACCTGTAGGGTATTCCGTTGATCAACGCCCCCGAGGCTCGGTCCACGAGCATGTTGATCAGGGCCTGATCAACCAGGCTGGTTTTGCTGGCCGCACATAATCCAACGTACGAACCACAGTCCTGCTGATCCAGCACCGACTTTAAGTATCTGTTCAGCTCCCTCTTGAAGGCAATGAGTGGCCTATTGGTAATTCCCCTCATGCATGGTGAATGGCTGTTGAACAGTCTTGGGCCCCGAACACTCATTGTGTTTTCTTATAATGTACCAATGGCGCCTCTACTTTTAATTGGGGGTATTTTGCACCGCCTGCTCAGTCTTTTACTTTCGTAGGGAGTGATTTCTGTGTGCAGATTCAGGGTCATTCCGTCTAGGTTTTTCCAAGAATAGTTTATGATATATCTCTCTCGCCTGTGTTCCAGCGAGTACAGGTCAAGTGTTTCCAAGCGTTCCCAGTAGTTGAGGTGTTTGATAGAACTTTCATGTACAGTATAGATTCTCTGTGCACTCTCTAGATCTGTAATTTCACCTGCTTTGAACGGAGGTATTAATGTACAGCAATATTCCAACCTAGAAAGAACAAGTGATTTGAAAAGGAACATCATTGGCTTGGCATCTCTTGTTTTGAATGTTCTCATTATCCATCCTACCATTTTCTTTACAGTTGTGATCGTGGTACTGTTGTGATCCTTGAAAGTGAGATCATTAGACATTACTACTCCTATGTCCCTCACAATATTTTTTCGCTCTATTGTGTGATTAGAGTTTGTAGTATACTCAGTACTAGTTACTATCTCCTCCAGTTTTCCATAATGGAGTAGTTGGAATTTGTCTTCATTGTTTTCCGTTGCCCATTGGGAACCTTGGTTTATGTCTTCTTGGAGGTTAACCGTGTCCTCAATAGATTACATTCTTATGCAGATCCTAGTATCGTCTGCAATGGATGACATGGTGCTTTGGATTACATCTCTGTCTACGTCTGATATGAGGATGAGAAACATGACGGGGGCGAGTACTGTGCCTTGTAAAACAGAGCTTTTCACTATGGTAGCTTCCGATTTAACTCTGTTGACCACTACTCTTTATGTTCGATTGTTTAGAAAGTTGAAGCTCCATCTCACCACTTTGCCAATTATTCCTTTAGCACGTAGTTTGTGCGCTGATACTCCATAATCGCACTTGTCTAAGGCTTTTGAAAAGTCTCTGTATATTACATTTGCATTCTGTTTTTCTTCCAGTGCATCTAAAACCATATCATAGTGATCCAGTAGTTTTGCCAGAGGCAGAAGTGACCTGCCCTGAATCCATGTTGCTCTGAATTGTGTAGTTTTTGAGAGTCCAAGTGCTTCTTAGCATTTTTTCAAAGATTTTTATGATGTGGGACGTTAGAGCTATTGGTCTATAGTTCTTAGCTAATGCTTTGCTGCTACCTTTATGGAGTGGAGATATATCCGTTGTTTTTAGTGACTGAAATTTCACCCATGAATAAGCTCCTTCTCCATAGTATACATAGGGCACACGAAAGGGGTTTCTTGCAGTTCTTAATGAACACAGAGTTCCACTAGTCTGAGCCTGGAGCTGAGTGCATGAGCATGTTGTCAATGGCTTTCTCAAAGTCTATTAGAGTTAGGGTAATGTTGGAAATCTGGCATACATTGATGGAGTTTTGAGGCTCATTCATGAAAAAATCATTTGGATTGTCGATCTTTAGACTGATTATTGGCTCGCTAAACACAGAGTCGTATTGGGATTTTAGTATCTCACTCATTTCTTTGTTGTCATCTGTGTTAGTCCCAACTTGTCTGAGCAGGGGCCCGATACTAGATGTGGTATTTGCCTTGTTTTTCATATGAAAAGAAATATTTCGAATTTCTTTCAATTTTACTAATCGCTTCCAGCTCCTCCTGTATCTCCTGGGTCATGTAAGACTCCTTTAATTAATTTAAGTTTGATACTTTCCACTTACCTAACCAGCGCTTCCTTCTCTGTATCAGATAATCTAGCTCAGTGATTCTTCGTCGTCTTCTGTAGAGGGAGCGTCTTTCTCCAATATACTTTTCTTCTCTTTTTTAGGGGTGCTCATCTGGATTTATATTTACAGTTTACTTATCGTTGCAAGTAAATTTAGGAAATTTGCTTAATGTCTTTGGTATCTTATTTTCATTAATAAGATATTTTGACATAATACATAGGTCATTGTACTATCTCTATAATCCCTGAAAAGTGGACATTTACATACATAGTGTTCAAGTTAGCGACTACGGGGTTGGCTACATACTTTACGTTGCTTTGATCATCATCTGTGTGTCTGCCAAACTGCCAAAAGTACTCCTAACCATGCTTGGCTACTGCATCATTCAGTCTGTTTACATTGCAAGTTGATCCATAAAGGTATCTACGTTCATGTTATCATAGTGGGTTATAGATCAACTCAGGCTTCTCACTGCATTCCCCTAACAGAGACTCAAGTAAACCGGTTAGTTGGATCCAAGTCCTGGCGGAGGGAAATAAAGTTCCTGCACTCCGAAGGAGGGATGGGAATGTTACAGTTTGGAAAATAATTTGAACTCTGATGTTTGCAAACTTTTGGCAACACAGCTATAGAACGAATTATGATGAATGAGTTTGCTTCTTTCATTTACCATTTGTTTGTGGCAAACGGCTGTTGTGGAGACAAAAACTGTTTGAGTAAAAGGTTAGCCCGCCACAATTGAAGTTGCTGGCAGCTGAAAACTGAACACCAGTGTTGTGCAGCTGAACACCAGTGTTGTGCAGCTGAACACCAGTGTTGTGCAGCTGGTGATGATTCTCAAGGAACAACCACCGCAGATGCTGATATAAACACTCGTTGCAGGACAAGCTTTCATTGAGACTACGTTTCCATCTGTTTAGATCTTCACAAAGTCTCGACTTGATAAAGTGCTACACATATCGAAACGTTGTCCATATAAAGCTCGTTCTAGAACACGTGTCTTTTTCTTCAGTAGTTTGGCAGTACGAGAGTTGGATAGAAAATCAACATTGTTGCTGGATCCTTGTGGTCACTCTGCTGAGACGCCATGTTAATGCCCAAGTTTCTATTGCTATTGTTTTTGTCGAGTTTTTTTTTATTTTTTATTTCTTTTAGTTAATGAATATATAAAAGTCTTTATAAATATTTTTTATGTTCTTGTTCTCATGGAAAAGGGAAGGGATGGAGGAAGAGAGGAAGGGAGGGAGGGATGCCACAATTAGTAAGTTTATTCAGGTATACACAAATACAGTTGCATAGATTATCATACATAGCAGCATATGTGTAGAGAACCTGGGATAATCCAAAAAAGTCAGACAGAGTGACTTATTTCCAATGGGGTCATTACCGTATTCTAGCGGAAGAGGTAAAACCGCAGGGGCTGAAAAAATTGTTAGAGTTTAGTAAAAAAAAAAACGCAATATGTCGCAAAAGGACCACAATGTTAGTTTTTTAAAGAGAATATCTTGTTCTAAACACGTACGAGGAAGCAGTCTCAATACGTTATCATATAAGCGCTGAATGTCGAACAACGGGTTTAAGGTTTACCTTTGAATATAAATATAAACATTATGCTGATGATAATAACAACAACAAAATAATAATAATAATAATAATAATAATAATAATAATAATAATAATAATAATAATAATAATAATAATAATAATAATAATAAAATAACTGAGAAATTACATGCACGAGTTTCATTATCATTTTCATACATGTAATTTGGGTAAGAAGCAACTCAGACAGTTATTACTCAAAAATTGTTGTTACACCTCTGAGGCAAGTGTGACTTAAGTCACAATAGGTCGTAGGAAAGTGACTTCTCTGATGCCCACACTCCTCAAACCGCACTCACACTAAGCGGGACCTAAATTATTTATTAATATTTAAGAAAACCAGTAACTCTGGTAAAAATTGCATGCATGGACTGTATAAATTGGTTTTGACTTAAATGAAAACGTGTTAGGGTCTATTACACTTGATATTAACACTATAAAAGCATATTGTGAACACATTAAATAAATTTTTAATATTAACACTTACCCACACAACCCGCACATATAAAAGGAGAGGAGCTTACGACGACGTTTCGATCCGACTTGGACCATTTAGAAAGTCACACTAACACGAAGGACAGGTGGAAGGAGTATTTATAGGCAGGCAGACAGGGAAGGCACAAGAAAGTGGTGGAGGGGTAATGGAGGTAGTAGTGAAAGTGGTAGTGTTAGTAGTAGTGGTGGAGTCAGTCATAATCTAGGAAAGGAGCAGTGCAAAAACGCTGGCGGCCCGCAAGGGTAAGAACAAGAACACAGTGGGGGAAAATAAAATAAATAAAATAGAGGACAAATACAAGGCAAAAGAAAAGAAAAGAAAGAGAACCCAGAGGAGAAAGGAGAAAGAGGAGAAGGGGGAAGAGAAAGAAGGGAAGGAATCAGGTTAAGTCACGGGTGTTCTGAAGTTTGGAGCATTTAACAATGTAATGGGAGAGGAAAGCATCTACAGAGACAAAGCCAGGGCTAAGATTCATACAGGGAAAGTTGTGTATAAGGGAGGATTCAACCAGACGGCGACTGTGAAAGTTGGACGTAGGGTAGACAGTTTTAGCAGAAGACCAATCAATAGGATGACTGTGATCTCTGACATGACAGAAAAGAGCATTATTAGTGTCGGCAAGCCTAACACTATTTTTGTGCTCCCTAAGTCTGTCAGAAAGAGATCGGCCAGTTTCTCTGAAGTACTGAAGAGGACAGGAAGAGCAAGAAATAGAGTAAACACCAGGAGAATCTATAGAGGGAGGGGAGGTATGAACTAGATTAATGCGAAGAGTGTTACTCTGGCGAAAGGTAAGTTTGATGTCTAAGGAACGGAGAGAGTTGTTGAGATTAGAGAGACCAGAGATGTAGGGAAGGCAGAGGACTGGAGAGTTCCCAGGAGTAGAGGGTTTAGGAGAAAAGAAAGTCCATTTGGCACGAGAGAAGACAGAGTCTATGAAATGGGAAGGGTAGCCAAGGCGGGAAAATGAATTATGAAGAGTTGAAATTTCTGCTTCAAGGAACTGAGGATCACAAATGCGGAGAGCACAGAGAAAGAGGGAGATAAGAACACTTTTCTTGACAGAGGAGGCATGATAAGAGAAGTAGTGAATGTACATGCCACTGTGCATAGGCTTGCGGTACACGGAAAAAGCAAAACCTGTAACTGAGCGGTGGACATGAACATCAAGGAAAGGAAGCAAAGAATTAGATTCCCAATCAGTTTTAAACTTAATGGAAGGGGCAAGATTATTAAGGGCATCAAGAAATGGTTGGAAGAGACTTGAGTCATGAGGCCAAAGAGCAAAGATGTCATCTACATAGCGGAGCCAGAGTGAAGGACGTACATCAATAGTGGGAAGAAGAACAGTCTCGAAGTATTCAATGTAAAGATTAGCAAGAACAGGAGATAGAGGAGAGCCCATGGCGACACCAAAGGTTTGAGAATAATATTTACCTTGAAAAGAAAAGGAATTAGAGTCCACACAAAGGCGGATAAGATCAAGAAAGACATCAGTAGGTATAGGGAGAAGAAGCAACCCTTCATTGGCCTTCTCTCTAAGAAAATTAAGGACATCATCCAGAGGGACATTAGTGAAGAGGGACTCGACATCAAGACTAAGCATCTTACAGGTCGGGAGAGAGCGAACCCGTTCGAGGAAGTCTTGAGAGTGACGAAGGTTGGCAGGAGAAAAAGTACCAAGAAAGGGAGTGAGGGTTTTGGCTAGCCAAGAAGCAAGAGAATAAGAGACAGAACCTCTAGAAGATATGATGGGACGCAGAAGAATATCAGGTTTGTGAGTTTTGGGAAGGCCATAGAAATAGGGCAGGGAGGGACAGATGACCCGAAAACGTTGAACAAGGTTAAAGTCAGAAGGACAGAGGTCGGAGAGAGTCTTAAGTTTCTTGTTGAAAGTTCTCTTGATGCGATCAAGAGAGTTGGAAACGAGAGGAGTGTAGGTACGTGAGTCTTTGCAATGCTCCTTTCCTAGATTATGACTGACTCCACTACTACTACCACTACCACTTTCACTACTACCTCCATTACCCCTCCACCACTTTCTTGTGCCCTCCCCTGTCTGCCTGCCTATAAATACCCCTTCCACCTGTCCTTCGTGTGTGTCAACACATTCACACTAACGTCTGCCCCACGATCTCTGAACACACCAACTCCAAGGCCATACGATCCCCATCGGGGAGAGGAACCTCTACCTCAACTAAAAGCATGTACCAAGATGAATTATTCTAACAGAATCAAGATTAAACCTTCCAGTGGAACGGTTAATGACTCATCCAAGCTTGCTCTTGCTGTGGCCGTCAGGGGCAACTTACATGTCAAGATCAATAACATCCTAACACTCCAAGAAACCTTCATTGTTGTATGTGAAGACGATGTTGAGGCTGAAAAGTTACTAACCTCCTATGCTTTGTCCACTCTATCAGACCGTGGCTTCAAAGTCATGTCCTCTCCTGCCATACGGGCTAAAAGGACTGTATTCCTGAAAAGACTTGACAAACTGATTACCACACAACCTGTTGTAGACCTAAAGACCTCCATTGAAGAACAAAATTCCTGGGCTTCAGTGGAAAGCATCACCAAGATTCCTACTGCCTCCTCCATGCTAAAAATCACTTTTACTGATGTGTCAATGGCTGCCCAAGCTATGGCTGAAGGCCTGGCCATACACTACTACTTTATTAACTCCTCTCATATTGAAGCTGAGAGGTACCATCATATTACTCAATGCTGGAGTTGCTACTCTTACCTACACTCTACAAAAGACTGCCCCACAAAAACAAAAAGAATTCTGCTCTACCTGCGGGTCTGAAGGCCACGATTCCAAGACTTGCACTTCTACTGCCCCACTTAAGTGTCTCAACTGCAAAAACAATCCCCATACTCTCGCGGCAAAGTGCCCCACTCGTCGAGAAATCCTGAAAAAAACCCAGGAAGCAGAACAGAAGAAGACACCTTCCAAGTCACCTACTTATGCTGCCATCACCAAACTCCAGGACGACACTACAAAACTTTTAAAAGCTACCCAACCCTCCACCACCGCTCCACCAGCTTGTGAACCTACGAAAATTCATTACTGTATGCTATATGCACACATGCATAATATGGCGATACCAGGTTCCTTCAACACTGTTATTAACGAGCTCTTCCGACTGAATAATATGCCAAACTTTACTTTTCCAGACTCTCCACCATCTGCCGACATCATGAAGCTCACCAAAGATTTTGGCAATGTCACAACACCTGAAATTCCATCTCCAAGAAACAGCCAATCAGCTACTTCCAACATCACCACCGCTGTGGACCAATCAGCAACCTTACCTGACCCATCTGTGTCTTCCACCTCCTCTGCTACTACTAACGAACCACCTGCTCCTTCTCCAACTCAACCACCAAAACCAAGAAAGCCAAGACACTCCCTCCTGAAAATCTACCTCAAGATACTCCAAGACCTGAAAAAATGGAAGAGGAAACAATATTCAGACCAACTGAACCTCTCACTTTCTACACATATAATCCTCACACCCCGACTCTATATGCACCTCAGGCCGTCTATTCCATGCGTCATGGTAGTATCAAGTACACTGTTGCTCCTGGCTGCCCTCACCACACTGAAACAGCACTAATTGAAGACTTAGAAAAAGACAAAACCTTGATCAAACTTACTGTATTGTCAAAACAAGCTTTCAGAAGACTTCAAAATGGTTCTACGACAAGAACGTAAAACTAAACAGGAACACAGATATGAAGAGTTTTCTATCCACCAATCACCGATTATCCTGTCTCCTCTCTGCATACTTAACGACCAATCATATTGAAGCATGCCTCCCCTGCCTCCCGCCGATCTCCAGCAACCATTTACCGACCAGTTCTACACATCCACCACCATGATGCAGCCTGCACAGCTTGCCGACATCGCCCATATCGCCAGCCAAGTCCTGATCTCTCCTGCTCTATCCCACGATCGCCTCAGCTGCTGGGTTAAGCCCTGGCTCTATCTCTACGACTTAGAACACTCCTCTCCAGCGCTACTCTTCGTCTGTCCCGTCTTCCCCGCTCATCCCATTGGGATCTTACCTGAACTCGTTCGTTCGTTCGTTCGTCCTTCGTGTTAGTGTGACTTTGTAAATGGTCCAAGTCGGACCGAAGCGTCATCGTAAGCTCCTCTCCTTTTATATGTGCGGGTTGTGTGTGTATTGTTCCAGTCACGGTATTGTGCCTTTTTTTGTTATTAACACTTACCATTTGGAGCACAGGTGGAAGACATCCTAACGCTACCTAGACAGCTAGAAATTACGAAGGCCAACGTAAAACTACTGTATAAAATAGGTGAGCGTTACTTATCCAAGTCGTGTTGCAGGGAAACCAGCGGCGTCCTTCAATATTTTCCAGTTTTACCTCTTTATTATAGAGGTTTTACACAAATTGGCTTCTAATTCTGTAGTAGAGAACCATACTGCATTATTTAATTGTCGTCTGAGGCCGCTCCTCTCAAATTATGCCCCGATGACGATGCTGGTTCTTTTTTTCACTCAAAAATTAAATTTAAATCACCAGCAACACATTTTAAACATTATTTACATTACTGAAATTTATACATTATAAATTTAGGAAAATTATGTAAAATTTTCCACAATAAATATAATAATAACAATAACAATAATTGTTGCATGCAAAGAGTACATAACCTTATTCGGAGCATGTTAACACACCCATTTAGGTTGCCTCACCAACCAGCGAACCAGATCGCTAAGGATCAGACGATTGGGGCCCCGTCATCAGATCAGCTCCTATGTTCAGCCAATCATAATGTGGATCTGGCAATTGTAAAGGTGACGTGGATTCCACTCACATGTTTACCATTGTCATTTCCACTCTGTGCTGGTTTCTGCACGGTTGTCTCTTGTCTCTTGGCTGTTTTTTGCCTTGATTACCGTGGCGTGCACTAATACTTATTCTGCTGTATATAGTGTACATAGTTGATTTTATATATATATATATATATATATATATATATATATATATATATATATATATACTTGGTGAAGGAAAATACAATTCAAAGTGTTTCTACTGTGTTTACTTTGCTCCAAGCTCCCTTTACACTCAGGATAACAGGCCTTGAGAACCTGAGGTTGTAATAATAATCAATATAGCTTACAGTAACAAGGTATTAAAAAAATCATGAGGAAAATCATTAGTTAATCATTGTTCATGAAAAAACTGAATGATAATCATTGTTTCTGAGGTAGTCATTATATGCGAGGCCACATAGTACTTCTTTTCCTCTAGCTCCCAGTGAGTGTCGACGTTGCCTCCGTCAACATCAGTTGTACAGTGTTGGTTCCTCCTGGAGGAGCCTCAGCGGCCAGTAATATTGATAGTAATCCTCATTACCAACATGCAACAATATATTTTCCAGTACAGTCATACTGTAATATCACTATCAGTATAAAGGCTCTTCGTGTAACATTTCTTTAATTTTCTTTGATGAAAGTCCTGCACCAGTTCTTAAAGTGCTGTTAAATATAGTCAGTAGGTGGCAGAAGGTGTTTCCCATAAGTTCAATGAAAGAGAACCTTAAG
This sequence comes from Cherax destructor, assembly GCA_009830355.1. Classification (NCBI taxonomy): domain Eukaryota; kingdom Metazoa; phylum Arthropoda; class Malacostraca; order Decapoda; family Parastacidae; genus Cherax; species Cherax destructor. The sequence goes on along the minus strand of WNWK01041185.1, from coordinate 988 downwards.
CACATTTTAATATAATCAGTTGTCAGCAGTCTGAATCTAAGTTGTCCCTAAGAAATATGTCCGCGAAGAACATGGAATCTTGTAGTTACTCCTCAGATGACATGGATAATAATAGGAAGAATGTAGCTGTTGAGGCCGAGTGTGTGGGCACCCCACAACACCCACCTGAGGGACACTCACGTCAAAACATTCTTCAGAATGACACTAAGCCTGCCATAGGCACTCAGGTTGGTACTACAATTTTTCAAGGGTAGATGCATGTGTTCCCTGCAGGTTTCTTATTTTAAACTTAAGTTCTTCAAGGAGACTTTCACCAGTCTTTACTTGCCAGTTTCTGTTCTTGAGTTCCAGCAGCATTTACACTACCACGATGATGCTTCAAGGTGCATAGTTAATTACTTAAATATTTACGATTAAGTGCAAAATCTATAAAGGGTTATTTCTGCTGTAGGGAGAAAGAGAGGAAGTGAGATTTGGTTCATTCAAAATGACGGTAGTTTCTAGTGGATCAAGAACCCTTCACTGTTTCAACGCAACTTACTTGAAGGTATATAAATTAGCAATTTAGTGCAGTTAATAATTAATACTGAATCAAGTGTAAGCAACTAAATCCAGTAGAAGGAAAGTATCTGAATATTGCAGTCAGTAAGTTTATTCAGGTATACACAAATACAGTTACGTAGGTTGTCATACATAGCAGCATATGTGTAGTAACGTGTTCGTTTGGAAATGGCTTATATGTACGGTGGTGTACTTTCAGAATTGACATGCCTGTGAGGCTTGAGGGCCCGAAGGTCGGCTTTGCCCATAGTGAGTGCGCATCGCACACCCACCTGGGGGCTCCTGACGGAATCTGGACTTGGAGGTCGGGCTAGGCCCCTATGGGCGTGCAACGCCCAAACCCAGGGGTCGACCTTCGTTATTTTAATCATCTTCAGATATATTTTCTATCTTTTCAATTAATAAATAATTTTATAGCAAAATTTTC
>WNWK01041184.1:0-16573 GCA_009830355.1 Cherax destructor | reverse complement strand
ATGTACAAGAACAGCACACGATGTACAAGAAAAGCACATATAATAACAGCACATGATGTACAAGAACAGCACATGATGTACAAGAACAGCACATGATATATAATAACAGCACATGATGTACAAGAACAGCACATGATGTACAATAACAACACAAGATGTAAAATAACAGCACATGATGTACAAGAACAGCACATGATGTACAAGAACAGCACATGATGTACAAGAACAGCACATGATATATAATAACAGCACATGATGTACAAGAACAGCACATGATGTACAAGAACAACACAAGATGTAAAATAACCGCACATGATGTACAAGAACAGCACATGATGTACAATAACAGCACATGATGTACAAGAACAGCACATGATGTACAATAACAGCACATGATGTACAATAACAGCACATGATGTACAATAGCAGCACACGATGTACAAGAACAGCACATGATATACAAGAACAGTGTACATGATTCACAAGAGCAGTAAACATGGTGTACAAGAACACTGCACATAATATATGTGAAATCACGTACGAAGCCAATGTGCTGTATGTTATGTACAAGAAAAGTGTATAACATGAACAATGAGCAGTGCACGTGATGTAGGGGGACAGGAACAGCGTACAAGATGTACGAAACTCACTTAGGCTGTCTATGTCCGCCTGTGAACTCAACAAATACCTTCCAGTGTTTTATTACAGAAATAAATAAATATATTTATAAATAAATAATAATTCTCTAGAACAGCGCGTGACGACCTCACGTTTAATGGAGCCATAAATATACAGGGAAATAAATGGTTTCATTGAGCAAACTCACGAAAGTCATTTATTTTGCTGGAATTTATTGGGAAAGTATTTTTGGTAAACTCAATGAGATTTGAATACCTTCACCGCTGAGCTTCTACACACAGTGATGTGAATTATGCGACTCCAAGGAATTCTACTTGCAAGTTATATTACTCAAACTAGTCTTACTTTCGTTATTATTATTGTTATTATTATTATTATTATTATTATTATTATTATTATTATTATTATTATTATTATTGTCATTATTATTATTATTATTATTATTATTATTATTATTATTATTATTATTATTATTATTATTATTATTATTATTATTATTATCGTCATTATGATTATTATTATTATTATTATTATTTCATTATTATTATTATTATATTATTATTACCATCATCATCATTATTATTATTATTATTATTATTATTATTATTGTTGTTGTTGTTGTTGTTATTGGTATTTGTGTTGTTGAAAATAAATGTCTAATGACACTCCAGAGGTAAATCTTTATTATATGATGTGTCAGCCACAGTGGGGCTTTATCAAGTGCACATAAATATGCAAAACAACAGTCCCAATAGATCCTACGAGGATCCTGAGGTGAGGGCAGATGATGGAGACCTCATTGTAGGATCCTGAGGTGAGGGCAGGTGATGGAGACCTCATTGTAGGATCCAAAGTTGAGGGTAGGCGATGGAGAGCTCATTGTAGGATCCTGAGGTGAGGGCAAGTGATGGCGAGCTCATTGTTGGATCCTAAGGTGAAAGCAGGATCCTGAGCTGAGGTTAAGTGGTGGAGAGCTTAGTTTAGGATGCTAAAGTGAGGGTAGGTTGTGGAGAGCACAGTGGAGACGCGCCTCATGTGATACCATGTGAACGCAGGACCAGCGTCAGGCCGACGAGTCTGATGTATTATATGCTGATCCTGGATATTGTGTCCGATGGCCTTTGTTAAGGTACAATTCCCCTGTTTATTTTCTGTTCTTTGGGAGAGTTGGGTAGAAGATCCCTCAAGACATCTTCGTTTTCCTGTCTCTTCTTTGATGTATCTGGTGTGCTCTTCACTGAGTCCATGAAGAGGGATTGCAGGTTACACTGGCCAACACAGGGGTTCTTGGAGTAATTTATTTTGCATTCTTTCTTATGTTTCCGAAGGCGTGTCTGTAAATCTCGGGTGTTGTCAAAGACAGAGTTTGCTGTATCCCTCATATGGAATTATAAACTCTCGCTGTGCCGATGGCTTTGTTTGGGTTTTGGAAGCTTCATTGATGGTTTTTGTGCTGAGAATTGCTATACCTGTTTCGTTATACGTAGAATAGGGGAAAAATTCAGCTGTTGGTCGATGTCATTTCTAACTCTATGAGTGTTGAGTGAATGAAGAGCCTGAGTTTTCGTAAGTGTTTGAGACACAGCGAGAACTTTATATGCTTTGCTCTTCATGTAGAAATTCGTCACTACAAATTTTGAAGGCACGAAAAAAGGAACTTATGATTACATCTCCATTGATGTTGATGTGATGCGAGTAAAAATGTATAACGTTATTCGTGTTTGTTAGTTTCAGAACTTCACCCTCTTTAATGAGTATTATATGAAGGTAAGATAGAGAATTACCTTTCTCTTCCTCCAGAGTGAATTGTATTGAAGACTCGATGCTATCAAGCTGATTTTTGACCAAGATATCCCTCACATATCTTAGTCAAATAATGTGTCAAAGGATGTCTTTGAAGTGGTACTTTTCCGAGTTCTCTAGACAAGTATTATCCAGGGCAATACAGAGGGGTGATCCCATGGTCATGCCGAACTTTTGCCTGTGGAGATGGTTTCCAAACAAAGAACAGGCTGAATCTGACTCATAGTTCAATAAGGTCAATGAAATCTTGTGCAATTAGAAGACGGACAGTAATCAGGGAGGTCACGTCCAGGTTACTCAGCGTCTTGCTTTTGATTACAACACTGAGTACTTGGGGTAGAAGGTTACCTGAGTGTTACAGGTGTGATTTGCACCTCGTGCATGTGTGCCTCTGTTAGATAAGAAACTTTGTGTTACAAGAAGGTAATTACTGTCAAATTTATAGGTTAATATTATTATTATTATTATTATTATTATTATTATTATTATTATTATTATTATTATTATTATTATTATTATTATTAAACATTCATGAAGGAGAACTTAACGCCTGTGGTTCATACAATACTTGAATAAATTGGAGGCAATCAGGATCGATCTAAAGAACAGGAGGTCAGCTCCGACTAATTGGATCAAGATCTCTTGCCCCCACTCATCGGCATCATGGAAGACCCCTTGAGAGAAGTGGATTAAGAGCGTATATTTCATACATGGGTAAGCCGGTAGTTATGGTTTGTATGTAAGTTGGATAAATTCAGATTCAGGAAGGATATAGGAAAGCATTGGTTTGGTAATAGAGTTATCGATGAGTGGAACAAACTCCCGATTACAGTTATAGAGGCTAAAACGTTGTGTAGTTTTAAAAATAGGCTAGATAAATGTATGAGTGGGTGCGGGTGGGTGTGAGTTGGTCCTGACTAGCTTGTGCTACTAGGTCAGATGCCGTGCTCCTTCCTTAAGTGAATGTAACCTGACCTGGCTGGGTCGGGGCATTGGCTTAAGCCGGTGGGAGACTTGGACCTGCCTCGCATGGGCCAGTAGGCCTGCTGCAGTGTTCCTTCTTTCTTATGTTCTTATCACGTGCAAATGTGATTGTGATTATGTATGTGTAAATACAAGACCTGACCTATGCTAAAGCTGTCCCGTCTCCTGTGTTAATATTTCTTGTATGATTTATTTCTCATTCTATTATCTGTAGCACTTACCACCTTCTCTTATATCTAATTCTAGTATCTGTAGCACTTACCACCTTCTCTTATATCTACTTCTAGTATCTGTAGCACCTACCACCTTCTCATATATCTAATTCTAGTATATGTAGCACTTACCACCTTCTCTTATATCAACTTCTAGTATCTGTAGCACTTACCACCTTCTCTTATATCTAATTCTAGTATCTGTAGCACTTACCACCTTCTCTTATATATAATTCTAGTATCTGTAACACTTACCACCTTCTCTTATATCTACTTTTAGTATCTGTAGCACTTACCACCTTCTCTTACATCTACTTCTAGTATCTGTAGCACTTACCACCTTCTCTTATATCTAATTCTAGTATCTGTAGCACTTACCACTTTTTATATCTACTTCTAGTATCTGTAGCATCTACCACCTTCTCATATATCTAATTCTAGTATATGTAGCACTTACCACCTTCTCTTATATCAACTTCTAGTATCTGTAGCACTTACCACCTTCTCTTATATCAACTTCTAGTATCTGTAGCACTTACCACCTTCTCTTATATCTAATTCTAGTATATGTAGCACTTACCACCTTCTCTTATATCTAATTATAATATCTGTAACACTTACCACATTCTCTTATATCTAATTCTAGTATATGTAGCACTTACCACCTTCTCTTATATCTACTTCTAGTATCTGTAGCACTTACGACCTTCTCTTATATCTACTTCTAGTATCTGTAGCACTTACCACATTCTCTTATATCTACTTCTAGTATCTGTAGCACTTACCACATTCTCTTATATCTACTTCTAGTATCTGTAGCACTTACCACCTTCTCTTATATCTAATTCTAGTATCTGTAGCACTTACCACCTTCTCTTATATCTAATTCTAGTATCTGTAGCACTTACCCCCTTCTCTTATATCCAATTCTAGTATCTGTAGCACTTACCACCTTCTCTTATATCTAATTTTAGTATCTGTAGCACTTACCACCTTCTCTTATATCTAATTCTAGTATCTGTAGCACTTACCACCTTCTCTTATATCTAATTCTAGTATCTGTAGCACTTACCCCCTTCTCTTATATCCAATTCTAGTATCTGTAGCACTTACCACCTTCTCTTATATCTACTTCTAATATCTGTAGCACTTACAACCTTCTCTTATATCTAATTTTAGTATCTGTAGCACTTACCACCTTCTCTTATATCTAATTTTAGTATCTGTAGCACTTACCACCTTCTCTTATATCTAATTCTAGTATCTGTAGCACTTACCCCCTTCTCTTATATATACTTCTAATATCTGTAGCACTTACCACCTTCTCTTATATCTAATTTTAGTATCTGTAGCACTTACCACCTTCTCTTATATCTAATTCTAGTATCTGTAGCACTTACCACCTTCTCTTATATCTAATTCTAGTATCTGTAGCACTTACCACCTTCTCTTATATATAATTCTAGTATCTGTAACACTTACCACCTTCTCTTATATCTACTTTTAGTATCTGTAGCACTTACCACCTTCTCTTATATCTACTTCTAGTATCTGTAGCACTTACCACCTTCTCTTATATCTAATTCTAGTATCTGTAGCACATACTACCTTTTCTTATATCACCTAGTGGTGGTTGCAGAGGTCGAGTCACAGCTCCTGGCCCCGCCTCTTCACTGGTCGCTACTAGGTCATTTCCTGCTTCATGAGCTATATCATACCTCTTCTTAAAGCTATGTATGGATCCTGCCTCCACTACATCACTTCATAAGAACATAAGAACATAAGAATGGAGGAACACTGCAGAAGGCCTACTGGCCCATACAAGGCAAGTCCTTATCAAAACCACCACTACCTAAGAATTTACTCCTGTACTCACGACACTAATCAAACCCAGCCCCTCCCACTCATATATTTGTCCAATCTCTTTTTAAAGCCACCCAAGGTCCTAGCCTCTATCACCCTACTCGGAAGATTGTTCCACGCATCTACAACTCTGTTCGAAAACCAGTACTTGCCTATGTCCTTTCTAAATCTAAATTTATCCAATTTAAATCCGTTATTTCTGGTTCTTACTTGGTTCGATATCCTCAGTATTTTATTAATATCTCCTTTGTTTATGCCCATCATCCACTTGTACACCTCGATGATATCTCCCTCATTCTACGTCTCTCCAGAGAGTGGAGATTCAATGCTCTAAGTCTATCTTCATACGGGAGATTTCTTATACTGTAAATCATTTTAGTCATTCTTCTTTGTATGTTCTCCAATGAATCTATATCCATCCTGTAGTAAGGAGACCAAAACTGAGCTGCATAATCCAAATGAGGTCTCACTAGTGATGTATAGAGTTGTAAAATAACTTTTGGACTTCTGTTGCTTATACTTCTTGAAATAAATCCTAGTAATCTGTTAGCCTTATTGCGCACACTTAGGCACTGTTGTCTTGGCTTTAGATTTCTGCTTACCATGACTCCCAAGTCTTTTTCACATTCTGTATGATCAAGCTCAACTTCACCTAGTTTATAAATTCGAGGGATATTTTCATTACCAACGACTAGCACCTTACACTTGTCCACATTGAACTTCATCTGCCACTTTTCAGACCAAGACATTAATTTATCCAAATCCTCCTGGAGTTCATTGGTATCCTCCTCAGAATGAATTATACGGCCTATTTTTGTATCATCAGCAAATTTACTCATGTCACTTGCAATTCCTTCATCAAGGTCATTTATGTAAATTATGAACAACAATGGGCCCAAAACTGATCCTTGTGGAACGCCACTGGTGACAAATCCCCATTCAGATTTGACCCCATTAATGGAAACTCTCTGCTTTCTATTGGTAAGCCATGCCTCTATCCATGCTAGAACTTTACCTCCTATACCATGAGCTGCCACCTTTCTGATACCATGAGCTGCCACCTTTCTGATACCATGAGCTGCCACCTTTCCCAGAATATTCCACTTCCTGACCGCTCTGTGACTGAAAAAATACTTCCTAACATCCCTGTGATTCATCTGAGTCTTGTCGATTCCTCTTAGTATCCTATATGTCGTTATCATATCCCCCCTATCTCTCCCGTCTTCCAGTGTCCTCAGGTCAATTTCCCTTAACCCCTTAGTTCCGGGACTAGTCTTGTTGCAAACTTAGGTGTGGGTTCCAAACTGGTGCTGCATACTCCAATATAGGCCTAACGTACAGTGTACGGTGTGTTTATGTGTGTGTGTGTCTGTGTACTTACCTATTTGTACTCACCTATTTGTGGTAGCAAGGATCGATTCATAGCTCCTGGCTCCGCCTCTTCACTGATTGCTACTAGGTCCTCTCTCTCCCTGCTCCGCGAGCTTTATCATACCTCGTCTTAAAACTATGTATGGTTCCTGCCTCCACCACATCACTGTCCAGATTATTTCAGTTCCTGACTACTCTATGACTGAAGAAATACTTCCTAACATCCCTTTGACTCATCTGAGTCGTCAACTTCCAATTGTGACCCCTTGTTTCTGTGTCCCATCTCTGGAACATCCTGCCTCTATCAGCCTTGTCAATTCCTCGCAGTATTTTATATGTCGTTTTCATGTCTCCCCTAACCCTTCTGTCCTCCAGTGTCGTCAGGCCGATTTCCCTTAGCCTTTCTTCGTAGGTACTACCGTCCTGTGGTAGTTTGTTTGTAGACAGCAACCAACCAGGGAGGTACTACTCTCCTGTGGTAGTATGTTGGTAGACAGCAACCAACCAGGGAAGTATTACCCTCCAGTGGTAGTATGTTGGTAGACAGCAACCAACCAAGGAGGTACTACCCTCCTGCCAAATGAATGTTAAATTTAAACCTGTAATTGTTTTACACAGTTGTAGGATTGCTGGTGTCTTTTCTTTATCTCATAAATATGTAAGATAACAGGTACATCTTGCTACTTCTACTTACACTTAGGTCACACTACACAATGCATGTTCACGTATATGTATACACACTCATCGAAATTTCTTCTGTTTTCTTAATAGTTCTTGTTCTTATTTATTTTACTTTCATCTCCATGGGAAAGTGGAGAAGAATCCTTCCTCCATAAACCATGCGTGTCGTAAGAGACGACAAAAATGCTGGAAACAATGAGCAAGTAACCCCTTTTCCTGTATTAATTACTAAATTAAAAAAAGTTTGGATGTTTGAATGTGTTTGGATGTTGTGCAGATGATAAGAAAGAGATGATTTCCAATCTTATGACTGGAAAAGTTAAATGTCTTGGCTCTAAACGAAACAAAGCTGAAGGGGGGTAGGGAGTTTCAGAGGGGAAAATAAATGGATCAAGTCAGAGTATCGGAGAGAATTAAAGCCAAGGAAAGAGTAACAATAATGTTGAAGGATCAGTTATGGAAGGAAAGGGGGAATATAAATGTATAAATTCAAGGATTATGTGGATTAAAATAAGGGTCGGATGCGTAAAATAGATTATATTAAGTGTTTATGCATCTGGGAAAGAGAGGAGTGTAGAAGAGGGAGAGAGAGAGAGAGAGAGAGATTTTGGAAGATGTTAAGGAGTGTTTAGTGAGTTTTTAACGTGTGAGAGAGAATTGTGGGGGGTACCTAAATGATAAAAGGAAAAAGTTGTAATAAATAGTTTTCAAAACGACAAGTTGAAGATTGAGACACTTATGCAACATATGGGAATCTTCAATAAGGAAACGTTTCGCCACACAGTGACTTCATCAGTCCAGTATAAAGCAGAGAGGGATAAGGAGAGGAGGAGTTTGAGGTAATCAGTCCCTCAACCTGGAATCGATGGTTCAGTCCATCACTCTTGTAGGATTTACAGCATATGGTCGGAGAAGTGACTAAATGAGTCAGTGAGTGGAAGCAGGAGGAGGCGGATCAAGTGGACATCCACTATGAGTAGTCTCGTCCAAAGTTGACAAGAATTGAAGAATTCCTTTATCAAGCTCCCATGATGTTGCAGTGTCTGACAGATGTGATAAATGGAATTCTTCATTTTGTCCAACCTTGACGAAGACCTACTACACTAGTGGATGGTTCCACTGTGACCCGCCTCCTCCTGCTTCCACTCACCTGACTACAGTATATAAGCCACTTCTCTGGCCCTATGCTGTACTTCCTACAAGAGTGATGGACTGAACACATCGATTCCAGGTTGAGGGACTGATTACCTCAAACTCCTCCTCTCCTTACCCCTCTCTGCTTTATATTGGACTGATGAAGCCACTGTGTGGCGAAACGTTTCCTTAATAAAGATTCCCATATGTTGCACAAGTGTCTCAATCTTCAATTAAGAAGCTGTTGTAGAGGGCGTGGTAGTTAAGTTTGGGGTGCCAGGGGTAAATAATGATAGTGGGACCTTTAATTGAACTTTGTGTAGAAAAAGATTGGGCAATGGGTAACACATATTTAAAGAAAAGGAAGATAAATAAGTACACGAGATACATAGGGCATAATGAGAGCGGTTTGTTAGACTGTATTATTAAATAAAAGTCTGATGGGTAGACTTCTGGATGTGCATTATTTAATTGTAGCTACAATGAGAGTTAGAGGTGGACGAGGTACGAGAAGAATGCCATCAGTGAGTAAGAGAGAAGTGAAAGGTTATTTATTAAAGACGAGGTAGCTAGGGTAAGACATAAGAAACTGTTGAGAGGAAGATGGGCTAGAAAATCAATTATTGTAAAAGAAATAAAACAGAATCGAACAAGAAAGGGGAATCAAACGAATTTACCGAATAAATATATATTTTATCGAGGTATATACAATATATACACCATGAACAGCTCTCAACTATTATGTTTGCTTTAATATCTACATATAGTCATGTAAAATACCTAGAACTAACGACGTGGAGGTGTCTGATCATGGGCTAGGGAGAGTATAGGTAAGGAGGAGGAGGAGGGTTAAGATGTATGGTGTAGATTGAATAATACAGCGTTTGTATGCAGGTGAATTTTGTGAATATAGGAGGATGGGTGCGGGAGGGAAGAGGAGCTTGGAGAAATGACGAGATAACGATAAGTGGTAAGGGAGACATAGTTAGCATATGAGACGTTTTTACAAAGCAAAAGTGATGTAAGGAGGGTGGAGTATATGGAGAGCAAAAGAGAGGTTGAGACAGTGGTGAGGGAGTGCAAAAGGATAACAAACGAGAGAGAGATCGGTTGAGTTTTATCAACAAATTTTGCTGAGAATAAAAAAACATTTTGATGATTAATAAGTTGAGAAACACAACGGAACGAATGGGAGATATTAAAAAGGGAGGTAGATGTATTGGGAATATGGCGGGAATATACTGAAGAGCTTTTAAAACATCTTTCAGGATGAGGAAGAGCCTGATGTGAGTGGGGGGGAGGTGGGTGAAGCAGCTGGGGTTGATGGAATCAAGACAGAAATGTTAAAAGCAGGTGGAATATAGTTTTGGAGTGGTTGGTGCATTTGTTTAGTAGATGCATGAAAGTAGGAAAGGTACCTAGTGAGTGGGAGAAAGTATGCATAGTCCCTTTGTATAATGGCAAAGCAGACAAAAGAGAGTGTAAGAATTATAGGGAAATGAGCCTGTTAGCTTACCTGGTAAGGTGTACGGTAGAATTATTATTAAAAAATTAAGGGTAAGAAGGAGAGCAGGATCGCAGATGAACAAGGAGGCTTTAGGTAGAGTAGGGGGTGTGTAGACTAAGTGTTTACTTTGAAGCCCATATGACAATGTTTAGAGATGTTTTCGCTGCATTTATGGATTTAGATAAGGTGTATGATACAGTGGATAGAGGAGCAATGTGGCAGATGTTGCAAGTGTATGGATTAGGTGGTAGGTAACTTTAAGCGGCTAAGAGTTTTTTTGTGTGTAGCGAGAATCAGGTAGAGTATGTACGAGAGAGAGAGATTATTTCCCAGTAAAATTAGGCCTTTATCAGGGATGCGTGATGTCACCTTGGTTGTTTAACATATTTAAAGATGAGAGTGGAAAACTATAAATCGGGTTGTAAAAGAAGTGAATGCTAGGGTGTTGAGGTGAGATTACATAGAATCTTATACAAAGTAGGAGCTCTCGAAGTTGTTTTTAGCCGTTGGCACGGAATTTGGAAGTGTCTGGAATAGAATGAAATTAAAATTGAACATAGGAAAGAGCAAATCAGATTGGTAATCAGATTGAAAGGAGGGAGTATGGAAGAAATTAATGTGTTCTGATATTTGGGAGTGACCTTGTTGGTGGACGGATCCTTGAAAGATGAGAGCCATAGAATTGACAAGGGAAAAAAGGTGAGTGGTGCTTTGAGGAATCTGTGGAGACAAAGAACGTTATCCATGGAAGTAAAAAGGGGAATGTATATGAGTATAATGGTACCAACACTCTAAAATGGATGTGAAACATGGGTGGTGAATGTTGCAACAAGGAGAAGGCTGGAGGCAGCGGAGATGTCGTGTCTTAGGGCAATGTGTGGTGTGAATATTATGCTTGTTGATTAGAAGAGGTGCGAGGTTACAAAAAAGTATCCTGAGGGCTGAAGAGAGATTGTTGAGGATGGAACACAATAGGATGACTTGGAGGGCATATAAATCTGTAGTGGTGGGAAGGCAGGATAGAGGTAGTACTAGGATAGGATGGACGGAGGGAGTAAAGGAGGTTTTGTGAGCGAGGGGCTTAGACATCCAGCTAGCTTGTGTGAACGTGTTACATAGAAGTGAGAGGAGTCAAGTGGCTTTTATGACTTGACGTTCTGTTGGAGTGTGGGTAACATTAATGAAGGGATTCAGGGAAACAGGTTAGCCTTACTTGAGTCCTGGAGGTGAGAATGCAGTGCCTGCGCTCTGAAGGAGGGGTGGATATATTAGCAGTTTTTAACTGAAGTGTTGGCGCCCCTCCGGCAAGCTAGTGATGGAGTGAATGATGGCGAAAGTGTTTCTTCTGTTTTTTAGGTCGCCCTGCCTCGGTGGGAGACGGCCGGTTTGTTAAAAATAATAATAATAATAATTAATAATTAAAATAGCAGCAACAATAATAATAATAATAATAATAATAATAATAATAATAATAATAATAATAATAATAATAATAATAATAATAATAAAAATAATAATAATAATAATAATAATAGTAATAATAGCCTCTGGTAGGACGCCACAACGCTAAGTGAATCCAGAAATCTTCTAAAGAAAGACGACTCCCAAACTTTCTCGACAGCTGAGCCAGATATATCCAACTTAGTGGAACCAGACGGAGATCACACCAGGGTACTTCCTGCCTTAATCACATGTATTTAATATAAGCTTTAAGTTCTGTATCGTCACAACGAAACCTGACATGACAAGTTAGTCTCAGGTCCCTCCTGGAGACTAAGATGCTAAAGCACTATGCAAATCGTCATGGCGTAGTGACGGTGGTTCTCTAATGGATCATTATCATGCAGAGGGAGGTAATGCATAACCATTACGAGAAAGATGATCACCAGTTTGCTGCAACACAATAGACCAGCAGATGTCAGAAGTAATGCATTGTTAAATATTCTTGAATAATATATGAATGCATTTGCAAGTGGACACATGCACAAAAGCATATGATGATTGAGACACTTGTGCAACATATGGGAATCTTTATTGGAGAAACGTTTCGCCACACAGTGGCTTCATGAATGAATGAATGATGAAGTCACTGTGTTACGAAAAGTTTCTTCAATAAAAATTCCCATATGTTGCATAAGTGTCTCAATCTTCAACTTGTCGGTTTTTAAACCATTTATCACAAAAGCATATACCAATATTATATATATATATAGGAAATCTTGCCACACAGTGGCTTCATCAGTCCAATAAAGCAGAGAGGGGTAAGGAGGGAGAGTTTGAGGTAACAGTCCTCAGCCTGGAATCGATGTGTTCAGTCCATCAATCTGTAGGAAGTACAGCATATGGTCGGAGAAGTGACTTATATACTGTAGTCAGGTGAGTGGAGCAGCAGGAGGCGGGGTCACAGTGGTACATCCACTAGTGTAAGTAGTCTCGTCCAAAGGTTGGACAAGAATTGAAGAATTCCTTTCAAGCTCCCATGATGTTGCAGTGTCTGACAGATGTGATAAAGGGAATTCTTCAATTCTTGTCCAACCTTTGGACGAAGACCTACTTACACTAGTGGATGGTTCCACTGTGACCCCGCCTCCTCCTGCTTCCACTCACCTGACTACAGTACATAAGCCACTTCTCCGGCCATATGCTGTACTTCCTACAAGAGTGATGGACTGAACACATCGATTCCAGGCTGAGGGACTGATTACCTCAAACTCCTCCTCTCCTTATCCCTCTCTGCTTTATACTGGACTGATGAAGCCACTGTGTGGCGAAACGTTTCCTTATTGAAGATTCCCATATGTTGCATAAGTGTCTCAATCTTCAACTTGACGGTTTTGAAAACCATTTATTACAACTTCTTCCTTTTTATCATTTAGGTCCCCCACCACAATTACTCTCTCACACAGTTAAAACTCACTAAACACTCGCTTAACATCTCCCAAAATCTCTCTCTCTCTCTCTCTCTCTCTCTCTCTCTCTCTCTCTCTCTATCCCTCTTCTACACTCCTCTCTTTCCCAGATGCATAAACACTTAATATAATCTATTTTTCGCATCCCACCATTATTTTAATCCACATAATCCTTGAATTTATACATTTATATTCCCCCTTTCCTTCCATAACTGATCCTTCAACATTATTGTTACTCTTTCCTTGGCTTTAATTCTCTCCGATACTCCATTTATTTTTCCCCTCTGAAACTCCCCTACCCCCTTCAGCTTTGTTTCGTTTAGAACCAGGACATTAAACTTTTCCATTCATAAGATTGGCAATCATCTCTTTCTTATCATCTGCACAAGATCCAAACATTCAAACTTTTTTTAATTTAGTAATTAATACAGGAAAAGGGGTTACTTGCTCATTGTTTCCAGCATTTTAGTCGTCTCTTACGACACGCATGGTTTATGGAGGATGGATTCTTCTCCACTTTCCCATGGAGATGAAAGGAAAATAAATAAGAACAAGAACTATTAGGAAAACAGAAGAAATTTCAATGAGTGTGTATACATATACGTGAACATGCATGTGTAGTGTGACCTAAATGTAAGTAGAAGTAGGAAGATGTACCTGTTATCTTACATATTTATGAGATAAAGAAAAGGCACCAGCAATCCTACAACTGTGTAAAACAATTACAGGTTTGAATTTAACATTCATTTGGCAGGAGGGTAGTACCTCCTTGGTTGGTTGCTGTCTACCAACATACTACCACAGGAGGGTAATACCTCCCTGGTTGGTTGCTGTCTACCAACATACTACCACAGGAGGGTAATACCTCCCTGGTTGGTTGCTGTCTACCAACATACTACCACAGGAGGGTAATACTTCCCTGGTTGGTTGCTGTCTACCAACATACTACCACAGGAGGGTAGTACCTCCCTGGTTGGTTGCTGTCTACCAACATACTACCACAGGAGAGTAGTACCTCCCTGGTTGGTTGCCGTCTACAAACTAACTACCACAGGAGGGCAGTACCTCCCTGGGTGGTTGCTGTCTACCAACCTACTACCACGGGAGGGTAGTACCTCCCTTGGTGGTTGATGTCTACCAACCTACTACCACAGGAGGGTAGTACCTCCTGGGTGGTTGCTGTCTACCAACCTACTACCACAGGAGGGTAGTACCTACGAAGAAAGGCTAAGGGAAATCGGCCTGACGACACTGGAGGACAGAAGGGTTAGGGTAGACATGAAAACGAAACATAAAATACTGCGAGGAATTGACAAGGCTGATAAAGGTAGGATGTTCCAGAGATGGGACACAGAAACAAGGGGTCACAATTGGAAGTTGACGACTCAGATGAGTCAAAGGGATGTTAGGAAGTATTTCTTCAGTCATAGAGTAGTCAGGAACTGAAATAATCTGGACAGTGATGTGGTGGAGGCAGGAACCATACATAGTTTTAAGACGAGGTATGATAAAGCTCGCGGAGCAGGGAGAGAGAGGACCTAGTAGCAATCAGTGAAGAGGCGGAGCCAGGAGCTATGAATCGATCCTTGCTACCACAAATAGGTGAGTAAAAATAGGTAAGTAAACAGACACACACACACACACATAAACACACCGTACACTGTACGTTAGGCCTATATTGGAGTATGCAGCACCAGTTTGGAACCCACACCTAAGTTTGCAACAAGACTAGTCCCGGAACTAAGGGGTTAAGGGAAATTGACCTGAGGACACTGGAAGACGGGAGAGATAGGGTGGATATGATAACGACATATAAGATACTAAGAGGAATCGACAAGACTCAGATGAATCACAGGGATGTTAGGAAGTATTTTTTCATTCACAGAGTGGTCAGGACGTGGAATATTCTGGGAAGTGATGTAGTGGAGGCAGGATCCATACATAGCTTTAAGAAGAGGTATGATATAGCTCATGAAGCAGGAAATGACCTAGTAGCGACCAGTGAAGAGGCGGGGCCAGGAGCTGTGACTCGACCCCTGCAACCACCACTAGGTGATATAAGAAAAGGTAGTATGTGCTACAGATACTAGAATTAGATATAAGATAAGGTGGTAAGTGCTTCAGATACTAGAATTAGATATAAGAAAGGTGGTAAGTGTTACAGATAGTAGAATTAGATATAAGAGAAGGTGGTAAGTGCTTCAGATACTAGAATTAGATATAAGAGAAGGTGGTAAGTGTTTCAGATACTAGAATTAGATATAAGAGAAAGTGGTAAGTGCTACAGATACTAGAATTAGATATAAGAGAAAGTGGTAAGTGCTACAGATACTAAAATTAGATATAAGAGAAGGTGGTAAGTGCTACAGATACTAGAATTAGATATAAGAGAAAGTGGTAAGTGCTACAGATACTAAAATTAGATATAAGAGAAGGTGGTAAGTGCTACAGATACTAAAATTAGATATAAGAGAAAGTGGTAAGTGCTACAGATACTAAAATTAGATATAATAGAAGGTGGTAAGTGCTACAGATACTAAAATTAGATATAAGAGATGGTGGTAAGTGTTATAGATACTAGAAGTAGATATAAGAGAAGGGGGTAAGTGCTACAGATACTAGAATTAGATATAAGAGAAGGTGGTAAGTGCTACAGATACTAAAATTAGATATAAGAGAAGGTGGTAAGTGCTACAGATACTAGAATTGGATATAAGAGAAGGGGATAAGTGCTACAGATACTAGAATTAGATAGTAAACTATGCACGATTAGGGTCACAAGTGACATGGTCCTTAGACAAATAGATAAATTGAAACCTAACAAATCCCCAGGCCCTGATGAACTGTATGCAAGGGTTCTAAAGGAATGTAAAGAGGAGCTTAGCAAACCGTTGGCTAATCTTTTCAACATATCACTGCAAACTGGCATGGTGCCAAATAAGTGGAAAATGGAAAATGTAATACCTATTTCAAAGCAGGTGACAGGTCCTTAGCTTCGAACTATAGACCAATAAGCCTAACCTCCATAGTGGGAAAATTTATGGAATCAATAATTGCCGAGGCAATTCGCAGCCATCTTGAAAAGCATAAATTAATCAACGAATCTCAGCACGGTTTTACAAAAGGGCGTTCCTGCCTTACAAATTTAATAACTTTTTTCACTAAGGTGTTTGAGGAGGTAGATCATTGTAATGAATATGATATTGTGTATATGGACTTCAGTAAGGCTTTTGATAGAGTCCCACATCAGAGACTATTGAGGAAAATTAAGGCACACGGAATAGGAGGAGAATTTTTTTCCTGGATAGAGGCATGGTTGACAAATAGGCAGCAGAGAGTTTGCATAAATGGAGAGAAATCAGAGTGGGGAAGCGTCACGAGCGGTGTTCCACAGGGGTCGGTATTGGGCCCTTGTTGTTCACAATCTACATAAACGACATAGATGAGTGTAATAATATTGGTAGAATTAC
>WNWK01041183.1:0-16573 GCA_009830355.1 Cherax destructor | reverse complement strand
TTTGGGAGTGGACGTGTCAGCAGATGGGTCACGTAAGACGAGGTGAATCATAGAATTGACGAGGGGAAAAAGTGAGTGGTGAATTGAGGAGTCTGGAGACAAAGAACTTAATCCATGGATGCAATGAGGGGAATGTATGAGAGTAGTTATACCAGCACTCTTATATGGGTGTGAAGCATGGGTGGTGAATGTTGCAACAAGGAGAAGGCTGGAGGCAGTGGAGATGTCATGTCTGAATGCAATTTGTGGTATAAATATAAATCAGAGAATCCATAGTTTGGAGATTAGGAGAAGGTCTGAGGAGGGGTTATTGATATGGTTCGGAAATGTAAAGAGGATTGAACGAAATAGAATGATTTCGAGAGTGAATAAATCTGTAGTGGAGGGAAGGCGGGGTAGGGGTCGGCCTAGGAAAGGTTGGAAGGAGGGGGTAAAGGAGGTTTTGTGTGCGAGGGGCTTGGGGTTCCAGCAAGCATGTATGAGCGTGATAGACAGGAGCGAATAGAGACAAATGGTTTTTATGACTTGACGTGCTGTTGGAGTGTGAGCAAGGAACATTTAGAAGGGATTCAGGGAAACCAGCAGGTTAGACTTGAGTCCTGGACATGGAAAGTACAGTGCCTGTACTCTGTAGGAGGGGTTAATGTTGCAGTTTTATAACTGTAGTGTAAGCACGCCTCTGGCAAGACAGTAATAAAGTGAATGATGAAAGTTTTTCTTTTTCGGGCCACCCTGCCTTGGTGGGAAGCGCCTGATGTGTTACTTAAAAAAAATCTGCCATCTGTGCTAGAAGGAGGCTGTGGGCATCCCTGTCTGTGGTTTGGGCATAATATCTTCCAATCAAGAACACTATTACAACCTCAGGTTCAATGGCCTGTTAACCTGAGTGTAAAGGGAGCTTGGATCAAAGAAACACAGTAGAAGATGTATTGAAATTGTATTTCTTCAAAAATCAGTTAGATTATTCCAGACTTTTGTCTTTTCCTTCACCAAGTAATTGTGATTATATAAGACTTTGTCTTTTCCTTCACCAAGTATAACAAAGTGCTATTTACACATATGTACACTATATACAAAGGAGTAGTGTTTAGTGCACGCCACAGTTGTCTAGGCTAAGCAGCAGCCAAAAGACAGACAACTTTCCACAACCAGCTCTATGCAGGAATTCCAATGACAAACCGCGAGTGGTAACACTGCACCTTTGTATTGTAAAACTGCATTTTAATTGGCTGAACCGAGTCGTTGATTTGATGATGGGGTCCCTCACAAACCTTTAACGATGGTTCGCTGGTTGAGGGGCTTGTGGGTGTGTTTAACATGCTCCGAATAAAGGTTACATACTCTTGCATGCAACCCCCCACCCCAAGAGGGCTCAGGACTAGGCTTCCACCTCAAATGGGTAGAGTGCCACCATGGCACATTATAATAATGGGACCGCCTTTCCCTCAACCATCCGCCTCATTAGTTAAAGCTAAACTTTCTCGAGACATACAGTCCAGTTCTTTAACTTAAGAGTGAGACAGCAGACGGTAGGGCTCGTAGGTCCAAGGTGCCTGCGGTCGGTAGCAGGGCACCCCCACAAAAAAAAAAAAACCCATTAGGGGAAAAAAAGGGCTGGTTCCACCCAAAGTCCCTAACACATCCTAACTAAATACAATGACTTCTGGACAACACATCAGCTAGTGTATTAATTTCCCAGCAATGTGTATAATTTTTATATTGTAGGGTTGCAACCTCAATACTCCAACGCATGAGTCTGGTATTTTTGTTCTTCATACTCTGGAGATACACCAGAGGGTTTGGTCGCTGAGATGGAGACCACCTGAGAGGACTGGCCCACGAGCATCAAAAATGCTCTAATGCCACAAGTAGAGCCAGGCCTCCTTCTCTATAGTAGAGTAGGCCCTCTGGTGTGGTTGGTATTTGGCCGAAAATATGCCACAGGCTGCAACCCATCATCCCCAGATTGCAGAAGCACTGCCCCCACCCCAGACTCACAAGCGTCAATCTGCAAGGAAAATGGTTTTGAAAAGTCTGGAGACAACAGAATGGTGCAGTACAAAGTAATCTTTGCTTTCGTAAAGGCATCTTGACATTCTGGGGTCCAAATAAAGGGAACTTTGTGACTGGTAAGTGAGGTTAGAGGTGCAACAATATCTGCAAAATTTTTACAGAATCTTCTATAAACCCTACCATCCCTAGAAAACGTTGAAGGGACTTCCTGTCAGGGGGAACTGGATAATTTTTAATGGCCAGAATTTTTGCAAATTTAGGGGCCACTTTGTCACTACCTACTTCATGGCCCAGAAAATTAATAGTAGATTATCCAAAGGATGACTTTGATAAATTAACAGTTAAATGAAAACTCTGGAAGGTCTCAAAGAGAGCCTTAAGCCTAAACACATGTTGGTCCCAAGTTCCGACACAACAACTATGTCATCTAGGTAAGCTGCCGTGCCTTCAAGTCCTTTAATAGCCTGATGGATAAGTCTCTGGAATGATGCAGAAGAGTTTTTCATTCCGAAGGGGGTCACTGTATACTGATAATGACCTCCTGGAATTACGAAGGCAGAGATTTCCTTCGCCTTATCTGTTAAAGGTACTTGATAGTAACCTTTAAGAGGTCCAATTTGGATACAAAAGTAGCCTTACCCACAAAGTCGATTACATCATCCAGACGTGGCAGAGGATAGGCATCTGCAATTGTGACCTCATTCACCTTACGGTAATCTGTGCACATTCGGAACCCTCCATCAGCTTTGTTAACAAGGATGCACGGTGAAGCCCACGGACTAGATGACTCCTCCACTAACCCATGCTCTAACAGAAATTCTACCTCCTGTTGAAGTAGCTTCTGTTTTTCAGGATTAGCTCTGTAAGGGAGAGTTTAATAGGTTTAGAGTTTCAACATCTACATCATGATATCTCTAATGTACATTTTTTCGGCACATCCGAAAAAATATCAGGATAAGACTGTAGGAGCGCAGTTAAATTAGTTACTTGAGAATTGGTCAAACCCAACATTAAAGGTTTAGGGTCCTTGAGGAGGACCGAATTTGGAAGCTTTACATTAATCTCAGAGTGCATCAGAGGCAGAGGACAGAGTCATTACCGAAACTTTATCTGGTGTATTAAAAGCTTTAATTTGCTTAATGTGGTAAGTTTTGCTTTTTGAGGTCTTGTCAAGGGGAGATACCACATAATTTACATCAGATAATTTACTTACGACTTGCATTGGTCCCGTAAATCTAGCTTTCAAGGTGTGCCCAGGTATAGGCTCCTGTACCAACACCTTATCTCCTGGATGGAAGGAGCGAAATTTTGAGTTTCTGTCATACCTCTGTTTCATCGTATTTTGAGCTACCTTCAAGTTAGCCTTAGCCAACTGACGTGCTACCTGCAACCTTGAAGAAGGGTTGTAGCTGGTTGTGGAGGCGTCTTCTCCCATCCATCCTTCTTTGAGCACACGTAGAGGACCTCGTACATTGTGCCCAAATATCAGCTCAAAAGGACTGTACCCTGTAGACTCTTGCACCGTTTCTCTCATTGCGAATAGCAACAGAGGAAGTGATTCATCCCAGTCTGTAGGAAAATGCATGCAGAATGTTCTCATCATTGTTTTTAACGTCTGATGGAATCTTTCCAAGGCGCCTTGGGACTGAGGATGATAGGCAGTGGATAGGTTATGAACTATTCCTAGCCTAGTTAATGCTTCCCTAAATGCTTTGGCAGTGAAGTTAGTACCTTGATCACTTTGAATAGTTTTAGGAATTCCAAAGCAAGAGATAAACTTAGTTAAAGCTTTAAGGATTGCTTTAGTGTTAATACTGCGCATAGGAACTGCCTCTGGATATCTAGTTACTCTATCCATGATTGTGAATAAGTATTGATTTCCAGACTTAGCTTTAGGTAGTGGACCTACACAATCTATTATTAATTCTGAAAAAGGGTCTCCATTAACAGGAATGGGATGGAGAGGTGCAGGTTTAATGGGGTGTCCAGGTTTTCCTACCTGCTGACATTCTGGACAACAGCGAATGTGATTCTTTACATCTTGCCTTAACTTTGGCCAAAAGAATTCTTTTGTTATTCGGTATTGAGTTTTGGTAATTCCCAAATGGCCTCCTAAAGAAGAATTATGGGCTATATTTAGTATCTGAGACCTAAACTTTCTGGGAACCACTAACTTATCTGTTTGTTGTTTTCCCTCCACCTCCTTACCAGTTTCAGTGCAGACTAAGTAATTATTTTTTAAGAGATATTTGACCGGGTGACCCGAAGTGGATTTACCCATAGCTGCCTCAAAAGCAGAGTTTAGTGAGGAGTCTTTCCGTTGTTCCTCCCGAAAGGACAGTCCCTCAGGCATGGAAACAGAGACATCTGGCAATCCTGCAACCCTGGAATAGGAAGGCTTGATCTGGGGCTGTTCACTAAATTTACGAGGCTCTGGCCAGTTTTCCTCGCAAAATAAATTGGTTAGTCCGAGATCAGAGTCGTTCAAGGACGAGTTAACATTCTTATCAGACATCACTTTGGATTGTGCCCGAGTTATGGCCAACATCGGGGAAGAATTAACCATTATGGGTTCTATACATTTAGTAGACTCAATGTTATTACCCAGTAATATCATTGCATCCTTCATAGGAAATCCCTCCGAGACACCAACAGTCAAATACCCAGTGTAGTATTTACTCCGCACATAGATTTGATGTAAAGGGACGGAAAATACTGCTCCTCCAAAAGCTTTTAACAGAACTGAGGATTGCAGAGAGGTTTGATCAGAAAGGGGTAGTACTCCCTCTCTTATAAGTGAGCAATATGCTCCAGTATCCCTAAAGGTTCTAACTTCCTTTTTCTCTGAATGTTCCTGAAGGGCTATTTTACAAATACTATAATAGGGGGCCATCCCCTTCTCTACTTCTTCCTGGGACATATTATTAGGGATATTAGCAATTTTCCCAAATGGTTGGGGTATACTTGGACAATTGGGTCTGATGTGGCCAGGCTTGCCACAGTTGTAACATACCATCTCAGCTTTAACTTTGGCACCTCGTTGATTTTGTGACTTACGCCACTTTGGATACTGCCGCTTCGAATCACCATGTTGAGTAGTTTGATGTTGCTCACCAGGTTGACTAAGAGTGAAGTAACGCTGCTCACCAGGTGTTTTAGTTGACTGCTGACGAGATTCACCTTCATCTTGACCTTTATTTCTCCACTCAGGAACTTTTCTTTGATGATCTCTGCTCATACCAGGCTGTTGAGGAAAGAGATAAGACCGCTCGGACAAGGAGCGGTTAGTTTCAAAAGTATCAGCCAACCTGGCTGCTTCCATTGCCGTAGGCAAGGAATGATCTTGCAGAAAGACTCGAACCTCTGGACTAACAGACTCCAGCAGGTTGTCCACCAAGATGAGCTGCTTCAAATTTTCAAAATCAGCGACACCACTTGCCTTGTACCACTTTGTAAAAGCCCTGGTCTGCTGTCTGACGAAGTCAACAGCAGACTGACCCAACTGCCTTCTGCCGAGTTTGAATTCTTTCCTATACTTGGCAGGAATACATTGATAAGCCCCAAGAACAGTGGTTTTCACAATACGATAGTTACCAAAGTCAGCATTTCCCAGGCTAGAAGTAAATTCTTGTGCCTTACCAAACAACGCAGTATGCACCAGTGAGGCCCAATGAACCTCAGGCCACCCTAAAGCTCGAGCCTGGTTTTCAAATGCTTCGAAAAACTGTTCAGGCTCTGCTTCAACAAAACGAGGAACAAACTGTACTGCCCTTTGTAAATTGAAGTCATCTACAGTCTGATGGAATTGTCTTCTCTCTATCAAACTCCTCCTTAGCAAATGCACGCTGTTCTTTAGTTTGTTCAAGAGTGAGTCTGGCTAGTTCAAGCGCCAGTGAACCAGACTCACCTGTCGATAACCCCACACCTGTGACTTGCTGATTTTGCTCAGGAGTTTTGTCTCTCCCATTTTGTAGAAACCTTAATGGTGACCTACGATTAACAGCTCCTGTAGAGGGAGAAACACGAGACTGATATGCCATAGTTTCAGTTTGTATTTTACTCCTTATAATATCACGCAGCTGAGCAGCAGTAAGGGTACGCTGGTATTCAACACCAATAGAACGAGCGATACGCCAACAACGCTGTAGAGATAGTTTGGGCAACTTTAGCAGAGTTAACTCAGACACTAACCGTCTGACTCGAATAGGTGGCATTAACCCCCAACTTTAACACGCTGTAGCGCTATGCACGGTACGAATTGCAGTATACTCATACGATAGCAGAGCTGACACGCAATAGCAAAGCCAATATGCACACACACAATAGCAAGGCTAATACACAATAACAAACCAAATTGCAGAATACTCACAATAGCAGGCTGACCATAGCGAAGCGAATGCAAAAATGAGACACAAAAATTCGTGAAGCGTTGGCAAAGCGTAAGCAATGCCAGATAGCAAGCTATCTAGATACAAGACTAGCTCCTACGCGAACTTCAACTCTAGGCTCAACTCCTGCTCTAAGTCTCCAAATTCAGCTCCGGGACAGGCTACCCATATTACAACCTCAGGTTCAATGGCCTGTTAACCTGAGTGTAAAGGGAGCTTGGAGCAAAGAAACACAGTAGAAGATGTATTGAAATTGTATTTCCTTCAAAAAATCAGTTAGATTAATTCCAGACTTTTGTCTTTTCCTTCACCAAGTAATTGTGATTATATAAGACTTTTGTCTTTTCCTTCACCAAGTATAACAAAGTGTTATTTACACATATGTACACTATATACAAAGGAGTAGTGTTTAGTGCACGCCACAGTTGTCTAGGCTAAGCAGCCAAAAGACAGACAACTTTCCACAACCAGCTCTATGCAGGAATTCCAATGACAAACCGCGAGTGGTAACCACGTCACCTTTGTCATTGTTAAACTCGCATTTTAATTGGCTGAACCGAGTCGTTGATTTGATGATGGGGCCCCATCACAAACCAGTTAACGATGGTTCGCTGGTTGGAGGGGAGCCTATGTGGGTGTGTTTAACATGCTCCGAATAAAGGTTACATACTCTTTGCATGCAACAAACACCTACCAGTATTATCATCAACAGGCTGGTGTGTGAATACCTGCAGCTAGTTAAGGAGTGGCAAGAAGACCGTGAATTACATTTCTTCCATTATAATCAAGAAAAGTGTTGTGTACATGAAGTCAGTGCCAGAGAAGTGAGGGAGGATACATAATAGTCATCTGAGGGTAGGAGGGAGTAGTGAGAGAAGGTGAGCAATATGTAGGAGGCGGTGCGGACTCATTCTGATAACAGAGTGAGTGAGCAACTCTGCCAGGCCTGCCTCCCCAGGTCATTACCCCACCTCCTTTCCTCCCTCCTCATCATCACTCATCACAAAACCTCCATTCCTCCCTCACTGCCTCCCTCCCTCGCCTACTATGAGGACGTGAGACCGCCAGCCACATCTAAGGCTATGCCCACCTCCACCTCTTTCCACCCTCACCATGAACCACCCATGGCATGTGCCTTTACCGCACATGTGCCATTTTCCCTTCAGCCCAAGCTTACCACATATATTGAGATAAGGCAGATGATGCAGCTAGCCATCGTAATCTAGCCTTATCTGTGCACAAATGAGTGTGTTGGTTCACATATGGTCCCTGCAGAGAGTAGCCCACACCTTCCAATTGCAGTAGAAAGTTCCAATGGCAAGATCCTCAGTTGCGAAGATCTGATGTCATTCAAATCCCCTGCCAGCAGTAACCTATCTCAGATTCCTAAAGCGGCTCGTCCATATACGGCAGGGAGATTCACAGACCTTCTTAAGCAGGTGAATGGAGGTTCCATCAACTTAAAAGCCTTAGGCATCATTAAGGCTTGGTGCAACCAACTCCTGATCAGCAATGTATGTCTTGAAGTTTCTGCAAGACACAGCAGATTGCTAACCATACTAGTCATGAAAGCAGTGCTCATCTACCCAAGAACAGATAATTGTGTCCTGCCCCATCATCGCACAGTGGGAACAATCAGAATAATTACAAGTGACGACGATGTTGCTCCCAAAGATGAGGCCACAACCCAAGCACTAAGAGACAAGCACCCAACAAGGGACACCATAGTCGTTAACAACGACCCTGAGGAAGATCTCATTACTGAACAGTTAATTTTGCCAGAATCAGAAGTCTATAAAGCGATAGTATCATTTCCAGCAGGAGGTTACACTGGAATACGACGACAACACCTCAACTATATAGTAAATCCAGTACTCGGCACAGCGGCATCAATTCTTTCTCTGAGTTAGCAACTTTCGTCAACTGCCTGGCTGGGCGGATCCCAGAAGAAATTAAACCATTCTTTACGAAGCTTCATTATGCACTTTGAAGAAGGATGGGGGAATCAGACCCATTGCTGTCGGTAACACTCTCCGCCGTCTAGTTGCCAAAGCAGCAGTAAGAAACATTCGCGTAGAAGCTGCCAGTTTACTCCAGCCAAACCAACTGAACTTTGCGGTTTCTCAAGGCAGTGAAGCGGCAACTCATGCAGCAAGGGCTTACATCAGGGACTAACCAGAAGATAAGGCCGTAGTCAAACTAGACTTTAGAAATGCCTTTAATATGATGAAAAGAGATATGGTCTTGCCAGCTGTTCTGGATCTGTTCCAAAGTCATTTTTCCTTCATTTCAGCTGGCTGCAGCAAACCCCAATTCTCTTGTTTGGCGAACACGAAATTTCCTCTTCAGAGGGTATTCAGCAGGGTGAGACACTCGCTACATTTCTCTTCTGCTTGGCAGTGAGAGAACTAACATCCAGCCTGCTCTGCGAGCTTAATATCTGGTACCTGGAGGATGTCCCGAAGCTCGATCGTTAGCGCACTCAGCTAACACACTGAGGTCCAGAGTTCGAATTCCTGGTATGGCTGGAAAACATTAGGACGTGTTTCTATAAGACACCTGCTGTCCATGTTCACCCATCAGTAGAAAATGGGTACCTGGGTGTTAGTCGACTAGTGTGGGTCGCATCCTGGGACAAAATGGACGTAATTTGCCCGAAATGCTCTACATAATAAGTGGCTTTCTGTATAGTAGTATGTCATTGATGTCAGCTAGGACTGTATACCTTGTACATGTACTTGCAGAAATAAAGGTATTATTATTATTGTTATTATTAGGTACAGAAGAGTCCCTGCTAGAGGACCTACAACTGATGAAGACACAGGGAGAAACATTAGGACTCATTCTCAATCCCTCCAAGTGTGAAATCATAACCAACAAGGAAATATTCACAGCTGTGCGCACGATCCTTCCTGAAGTCTCTACTACCACCCCATTAAATAGAATCGTCTTGGGAGCGCTGCTGGGTCATCAGGCCATCGACACAGTCCACAAGGACAAAATGAATAACCTGAATAGAATGGAGGAGAGAATAAGAGATCTTGATGCTTATGATGCCCTATATTTCCTCACAAGGTGTCTATATAACACACAACCCGCACATAGAAGAGAGGAGCTTACGACGACGTTTCGGTCCGACTTAGACCATTTACAAAGTCACACTAACACAAAGAACAGGTGGTGGACCTGACTTAACAGGTGGTGGACCTGACTTAACTCAGTGAAGACGTGTCTTGTGTGCTCTCTGTGAATCTGAAGAAGATGTCCTCTCATGAGCTACTCTACCAGCAGCTGAAGGAAGAACTGAGGGTAGCTAAGCTTGAGATACAGCGACTGACTGAGGAAAACAAGAGGATTCGTAGTAATCCTCCTGTTGAGAATCCTCAAGCCAAGAAAGGAACCTGGACAGTGGCTAAAACGCATGGGACAAAGTTAAGGATCAAGAGGACGGGTGGAGAGGTAGAAACAACGAAGACCCAGGAGAATGTTGTGGAAACATCGAACCCATTCTCCGTGCTACCCGATGAATGTGAGTCGACTTCTGGGAGCGTGACGACGAACGACACCAAGGAAGGTAAAAACATTGTTGTTGTTGGGGACAGCCAGGTTAGATACATGGATAGGGCTTTCTGTTTGAATGATAGGAGTAGGAGACAGAGGGTTTGCTTTCCTGGGGCCGGGATGGAGGATATTGTTAGCCGTCTGGACGACATCATGAGAGGTAATGGGAGCAATCCTATTATCTGTCTCAGTGCTGGAGGCAACGATGTTGGCAGACGTAGGAGTGAGGACCTGACTAGCAGGTTTAGGTCAGCAATAGACATAATTAGGAAGAAGGGTGGGAACCCTGTCATATGTGGTATTTTGCCAAGGAGAGGAGTTGGAAATGAATGGCTGTCCAGGGCAATTGGTGTCAATTGCTGGCTGGACAAATACTGTAAGGAAAATTCAGTAACATTCATTGACAACTGGGACCTCTTCTATGGCAGAAATGACATGTATGCCAGGGATGGGGTTCACTTATCCAGGTCTGGGGTGGGGGCACTGGCAACTGCAGTGGAGGGAGCTGTTAGGGCTTTAAACTAGAAATAGTTATTGGTATGGGTTTTGGGGGAAAACAGTGAAGTCCCAGTGTAGTAATATTATAAGTTCTAGGCAGAAAAAGGTGGACAGTGGAAAGCTAGTGACACTAGATGACAAGGACAGTAATAGGTATAGTGGAAAAACAGAAATGAGCAGGAAGGGTAAAGAGAAAGGAGGGTCTTTAAATATTTATTACACCAATAGTCGTAGTGCTAGGAATAAGATGGACGAGTTGAGATTAGTTGCAAGTACGTGTAATATTGATGTTTTTGCAATAACTGAGACATGGTTTAATATGAAAAATCGGGACTTGCCTGCCGAATGTCACATTCAGGGTTTTAAATTGTTCCAAGTAGACAGAAGTATCGGGAAAGGGGGTGGGGTGGCACTCTATGTCCGTGATCATTTAAATTGTTGCATAAAAACGGGTATAAAGTCTGAATTAACACATACAGAGTCTGTCTGAATAGAATTTTCAGAGGGGTGTGAAAAATTGATTTTAGGCGTGATTTACCGTCCTCCAAACTTCGATAGGGAACAAGGGAGACTACTTTGGGAGGAAATTGTTAAGGCCACAAGGCACGATAACGTAGTAATTCTAGGGGACTTTAACTTTAGTCAGATTGATTGGAATTTGTTGACAGGGAATTTAGAATCTAACTACTTTTTAGAAGTAGTTCAGGATTGCTTTTTGAAGCAGTTTGTAACAGAACCTACAAGGGGAAATAACCTACTTGACTTGGTTCTGGCAAGCAAGGAAACGCTTGTTAATAATTTATAAATTACAGAGGAACTCGGCTCAAGCGACCACAAGTCAATTACCTTTAGCATTGAATAGATGTATGATAGTAGGGATAATTCAGTAACGGTCCCAGATTTTCGCTTAGCAGATTATAATGGACTTAGAGAACACTTATCAACTGTGGACTGGGGTGACGAAGAGAGGTATCAATATGACAGTTTTCTTAACACTATACAGGCTGCCCAAAGAACATTTATCCCGTATAAAGAAATTAGATCAAGTAGAAATGACCCAAAATGGATGAATAATAGGCTTAAGTATCTTTTAAGGCAGAAGAAAGGAATTTATAGGCGCATAAAAAGAGGTGAGGGTCATCTTATAAATCAGTATACTGACATTAAGAGGGACGTTAAAAAGGGAATAAGAAAAGCTAAACGGGACTATGAAAATAAAGTTGCTAGGGATTCAAAAACTAACCCAAAAAGTTTTTTCCAGGTTTATAGAACAAAAGTTAGGGATAAGATAGGTCCCCTTAAAAATAACTCTGGGCATCTTACTGACAAGGAGAATGATATGTGCTCTATTTTTAATAATTATTTTCTCTCGGTTTTCACACAGGAAGACATTAATAATATCCCAGTAATTAATTTTTACAGAGGCCCAGAAGAAGATAAATTATGTAATATCAGTCACTAGCGAAATGGTTAGGAAACAACTAGACCGACTGAAACAAAATAAATCGCCGGGTCCTGATGAGCTTTTTGCAAGGGTTCTTAAGGAATGCAAAATGGAACTCTGTGAACCAATATCTAACATTTTTAATTTATCTCTTCAAACAGGTGTAGTGTCTGATATGTGGAAGATGGCTAATGTAATTCCTATTTTTAAAGCAGGGGACAAGTCACTACCGTCAAATTACCGCCCAATAAGCCTGACCTCAATTGTAGGCAAATTACTAGAGTAAATTATAGCTGATATTATTAGAAGCCATCTAGATAACCATAAATTGATTAATGATACTCAGCATGGATTCACGAGGGGCCGTTCCTGCCTATCTAATTTATTAACCTTGAAAATTGCAACACAGTGGGAGCAATCAGAATTATCACCAGTGAAGATACAGTTGCCCCCAGGGATGCTGACACTGCTGAAGCACTTAGAGAAAAGCACCCTGCCAGGGAAACCAGGTGCACTAACAGTTCCAACACCTTTGTCTCCACTGTGGAACCTTTGATTGTGCAAGACTCGGACATTTACAAAGCAATAATGTCATTCCCATCTGGCTCTGCTGGGGGTTACACTGGAATAAGGCCACAGCATTTAAAGGAAATGGTTAATCCAGTTATTGAGGAGATTGCAGAGACGCTACTTTCAGAGATCACAAGGTTGGTCAACAATTCCTTGGCTGGTCTGATTCCTGACGAAATTAAACCTTTCTTTTTGGTGCATCACTTTGTGCCCTTAAAAGAAAAGATGGAGGAATTAGGCCAATCGTCCGAAGTATTCACGCAGAGGCAGCCATCATGCTTCAATCAAACCAGCTTGGCTTTGGGTTCTCTCAAAAATTGAAGCAGTGGTTCATGCAACAAGGGCGTATATTGACAACCTGCCTGAGAACAATGCAGTGGTTAAATTAGATTTCAAGAATGCATTTAATCTCCTGAAAAGAGACGTGGTATTAGCAGTGGTACAAGAACATTTCCCAGGTCTCTTCCTTTTGTTTCAGCTGGATATAGCAAGGAATCAATGCTCCTGTTTGGAGAGCATGAAATCACATCATCAGAGGGTGTCCAGCAAAGGAATTCTCTCGCATCATTTCACTTCTGAATAACGGTTAGGGAAATCACAGTCAGACTGACCAGTGAGCTAAACATCTGGTTCCCGGATGATGGCACACTAGCAGGTACAAAGGAGTCCCTTCTAGATGATCTTACACAGGTGATGACATGGGGGCATGAAATGGGTCTCATCCTGAACCCATCCTATATATATATATATATATTGTGGGGGAATGTACCCCTAAGATAATATGGACTGTAAATGTTGCTATACTTAGCTTGTAGATGCATCCACAATTACCCAGCCGTCCCAGTAATCGATGGTTGATGCAGATGTTCACATCCCCCACAGGGCTGTATGGGTGTATAAAATTATGTAAGTACAATATATTGCCCCTAAGGAGTGTATGCCATATAATCAGTCATTGAATGGACTGAACAGCGGTTTACTTACGGTGTTTGGGCGGATCGCCCGCGTGTGACCGGGTGAATGATAAATCTGCCTAGATTATGAACATGTTCCCAACTGTGCAGCCTTCTGAACATATACATGTCTGAGCAGACTTACCTGGGTATTTGTATCGGACCCTTAATTCACATCTGGATATCGCTGTCTTGATTGAAGAACGCTGCTGAAGAATCACTGCCTTGTTAGACTAAGTACACTCGATTGTCTCTCAATGTTCAATAATTTTCAGTCTTTTTGCAGTAGTAAGAAGCTGTGCACATTTCTGAATATACTGCGATTTTATTGTTAACACTAAATGCGCTGGAACAGAGTTCTTATTCGAATTTCCTGACGTTAGTGGAGATTGAATAAGTGCACGGACGTCCACGACAAATGTCTTTTGTCAGGTTAAATCCCCTCGCGCCGTAGGACCCGTCTCTTTGGTTTATAAGTTCAATCTAATGCCCTCGAGCACTCTCGTGCCTCAGCGGGGCTTGGCATCGCTGACATCAGATCAATGTCAACAATTGCTACATGCTGCTACAAGTGGTAATTCAAATGCTTGTGTTCTCTAAATACTTCGATCACTGGAACACATGATTGTATTGTCAAGTGTAGAAACTGATACAACAGTTTCCTAAAACTTTCTTGCTAAGGTAAAGAGTTACATTTCATCAAATGTCTATTAACTCATATATACTCATTGCTACTTGGTCAGACAACACGTGACACACTGCGGTCTTTTCATATGTTATTAATTAAGTTGTTTTCGAAGCCAGACACGCCGTCTGGCCCTTTCTAAGGGCCGGAAAGGCTAGGGCCCTTGAAAAGGGCAGAAAGAGCTGATACATCCCCTCTTTTGGAGAATTTTCTCCACACACACACACACACATATATATATATATATATATATATATATATATATATATATATATATATATATATATATATATATATATATATATATATATATATATATATATAAAGGTTCCACCTCTAGAACTTTACTGTGGACCATAACCCTCAGAGAAGATAATAAACGTACCTCAGGAAAAACTCAAGATTCTCCCCGGAGCTGTTTGAATATTTTCTTCTCCTACCACCCCCTATATTTTATATTACATTTTAAATTTATTAATAGACAGAATACATTGACAGAAAACACAAACATGAATACATTTGTACAATATAGCAAAGGTTATGAGTCTCCTCCAGTTCCTCTGAAGCCAGATGCAAGCCCAGTATGCAGCATGCATTTTCCCTCTGGAGGGCCACACTGAGGCGCTCGAACATGAAAGTGGCTGCCCTTGGGTCGCTGGTGGTGTCAATGAGTCTGGAACCCAGTTCTTTAAGGAAATGTGTGGCATTTTTCCCCATGATCCCAATATCTCTGATCTCACTGGGACAAATTGATACTGTTGGCTCATGTCCCTGTACTTGCCAATCTTGTACTCCTCCCTGTGGTCAGCAGCTCCTTCCTGTTGCCCAACACTGTGATGGATGTAGGTGTCAGCCAAAGTCGACACACAGGTATAGTCCCATGCTAAAAGCTTGCCATCCTTCCACGGATAGATGGTGATCCCATTGGGGCGGTTTGCTGGGTTGTGTGTATTCTTGGCTGCTAGTGATCGGGGCTCTCTCTCGGCTGGGCATTCAGCTGTAGCAAGGGTTCTCTTTATGATGTCGTTGACCTCATTGTGTCTTGCATGCCAGCCCTTGGTTCTGGAACAGTTAAGACCATGTAGACCATATTGGTCGCCTTATGCATCGCCGCAAATACACGTAAATTCCGTGTGAATTGGGGCAGCAAGATGAAAAGCCACTGCAATATAGAAGGTCTTAGGGTCGAGGCATGTTCCCATTGCCAAAATGGGAACTATTTGGTGGAAGTCCCCAGACTGTTGTGCACTCACAGCCTGGAGACAGGCAGACTCCCTGTCTAATGTTACAGCCCTAAGCATGTTGGTAAGCACCTTTTCAGCGATGGGGCCATCCCAGCTTGACTTTTTGTAGGCCAGTGCTGCACTAGGTTTTGGTTTTGGCATAGCTACGGTCCTGTATTCCTGACGAGTCACTGAGGTTGTCCAGAAGAATTTGTCTTATTTACTCGTTTGATGCTATGGAAGAGGATAGGAAAGCTGGTAGAGCAATCTGAGAGGCTTTGTGTACTCCCAGCCCCCCAAGCCTGACTGGAAGTGAGGCTTGCAACCACTGTCCATCTTCGATGGAAAGATTCAATACACACTCTAGCATGGTCTTGAGGAGTCATATTCCTTGAGTTTCAGACTGCTGAAGGCTGGGGAGCATCTCAGGAAGTAGGTAAGTTTTGGGATTGACAGGCACCTGTTGAGTAGGTAAAAGGCATCATGTGTATCGATGTCTTTCATCCTGTTTTCCATCATCCTGAGGTGTGAGATTTTTTTTCTAGGACCAGATCGATGGCATTGAACCCAAGAGAAGCACCAAGGAGAGTGCTGTTGGCTGGATCAATGGCTCATGCTCCTGGTAAAACAGGACTAATAATCTGGATCATCTGTCGACTGGCAGAAACTATTTCACTTTAGTATGGTTTAAAGATATGCCCAGGCTCTCTCCCATGTCTTTAATTTTTCTGATGTCCTCTAGGAGAGATTCTGTAGTGTCAGCTAGAGTACCATCATCCAAGAACCATATATTGACCTCACTGGATAGTGTTTCTGTGACTTCTAGATGACCAGACAGAATAGAAAGGGGGCGAGAGGGTCTCCTGTTGCACACCCTCACACGAGTCAATTTCATGGTCCCTAAACAATAGTTTAGAATTCACAATATAATACGATTATGTGAAGGGATAGAGCGAAGGGAAGTGTCTAGAAACTGCTTGGAGAGCAGTATCCCTTCTGACTGAGTTGAAAGCGTTGGCAAAGTCCAATTTGATCAAGGCTTTTTCATCGGACATGTTGTTGATGTATACTCGTGCTGCGTGGGCAGCTGCTTCACAGCCTTGTTGAACACCAAAACCGAGCTGAGTTGGTTTCAACATTGAGGCAGCTTCATGACTCACCATTCTTACTGAAGCCTTGGCGACTAGGCGCCGAAGGGTGTTGCCCACTACAATGGGCCTGATTCCTCCAACCTTTTT
>WNWK01041182.1:0-16573 GCA_009830355.1 Cherax destructor | reverse complement strand
GTTATTCCTTTATATTTGGATAATAATTTTTACAACTTGAGTGGTATCAGATAAGACATGAATAATTGCTATTATGAAAATTTTACAGTAAAGTACAGTTTTAAACATAATTAAGATGGCAGTCTTAATACCTATGGCCTCTTAGGTTGGGTTTATTCAGTAATATTTATCATAAGTTTTATGTAGAGGTATTTAGTTCACATTTATGGGATATAGTGGCCTGTGGTCTTGTTGTATTTGTATAAAACGGGGTTTTTTATATTTATCTGTATGATGTTGGTTTTTAAGTGGTTATGTTCAGAAACCACAAGGGGAGTGGTCTCAGATACGAATATTTTTTGTATCATTGTCACTATATAATTTTAAATTTGTTTTGTATAGTGTTGCAAAGTTTTTGTTAATGTACCTGTATGTTTTTTATAAATAAAATAAAAAAAAAAAAAACCCTACTAACTCTTGTGTTCTATAAAATTAAAAAACCACTTCCCCATCAACTTCTCACACATAAGAAAACAGAGGGACTGCAATACCTTGGTGTTGGGATTTAAAAGGGGAAAAACTCTGCTCTCAAAATATTTAATTTGTATGCTCCTGCTAAATAAGTTCAATTACTTGGAGCTCCCAACTTGTCCCCGTCTGAGCCTACTCTTATCATTAGAATTATTATGCAAGACAAAAAAGCATTGGAAGCTCACAGTTTGGTAACCCGTAATGGTAACCAACTGTTGTCACTGTTAAATGGGTCATGATAATGTGCAAATTGTAGGTGCCCTTTGGGAACCCACATTTTCATGGAGGCGTCCTTGATCTGTGTTTTGGTTTCCAAAAATTACTTCTGCCAGCTGTGAGTCTTCCATTGTATCAGATATATCATCAGACCTTTTCCCCAAAGGGCTAACCTCACTAGATATGGGTTACTATCCTTCCTGGTGGAATATTCAAACGGAAATGTTTTAATGTTCCCCTGATGAACATTATGACTTTGTTGCACATGTGACTGACTGGTATAATTCCTATGAGTGTTCCTCTGTTGAGACCTTTAACAATGACCTTGTGAGCAGTATTCAGAACTACTTAGAGCCGCCACTGAAACCTCCTGGAACTCTTAACCCAACCAACCCATAAAAATCATACCTCCTATAATAAACATACTTATTACAATGATCTTAAACTTCGAACACTAAAACGTACTGCTCGCAGACTAGGCCTAGCCTATAGAAAAACATCGTACCCCTGGAATGCTGAAGCTCTTTCAAACTGCCCTTGCTGCTGCCAGAGAGCGTATGACAGAGCTGTGGCAAACTGACTGGGAAAATTGTCAATGGTCTCAATGCCCACACCCCACTTAGCCGAGCATGGAGGGACATAAAAGAATTAAGGGTAACAGAACCGGTCAGATTGCACACCCTCACCCCCAAAGGGGAATGAGTTTAGTCAGTGCTTGGGCTGTTACATCAAACTATGAAAATCTTCCCAGTACCACACAGGCGAAATTAAATGACAAATATGATGCTGGGGAGAGACTTGTTTTTTTATGCTCAAAGGAAGATGACTGTAACTTTCCCTTTCACAGACTTTGAACTTTTTTTTTTTTTTATATTTTATTGAAATCTGCTATACAAACAAGAATATATATTACCTTATACATAAGAACTTCCCAATACCGAAACAGCTTCAAGAAACTTTCCCACACCAAATGCATAGTACCAAATATAATATTACATTACACCCCATGGATTCCTTCCTTTTCCTATAACAGACGAATATATACCAACCAATCAATAAGTTCTACGTGAACGCTTCAAGGCACACCAAAAACAACTACAATCTCATCCTTATACGGCACCCTCCCCTCCAAGAGCGTTCAACGTATGGTTTGCCCTAAGACAAACATAATACCACAAAACAATGACCACACAAGGAATGACAGGCTAGATACATATTACCCATGACACAATCGTATATAAAATACATAATACCTTCCCAACCATGGGATACATTAAAACAAATATACCTGATAACTACATATCCTTCCTATTTCCCAAAATTCGTACAACCACCAAGCCCCATATATTTAAGGCCACCTCTAGTATACTTGTGACCTATACACAAACATATGATATAACAAATATAGACAAGAAGAGATATACACTTCTCATATAGAACTACCCATATACCCCCCATGCATACCCCCCCCTTGGACTCAATCTCAAAACAAGAAAAACATAACATGAACCACACCACCAAACCACACCAAACCCACACCCCAAACCAAAAAAAAAAGGCAAAGGCAACAAACACCCAACAAACCACGAAGAAAGGAAGAAACGCCACACACAAACAGGGGGGTTTGGGGGAAAAAGTGAATAAGAATAAAAATACAGAAAAAAGGGACCCAGGAAAAAAGAGTTCCGAAGAGGAAAGAAACAAGGAAAAAGGGGGTCACAATAATGAAAATGATATACTCAAAAATAAGTTAGGGGAAACTTTGTATAGAATCAGGAGGAAAACACAGTCAAAGGACCAGGAACAGGCTGAGAAAGAAGGTGGGAGTTCACAAACGACCAAGAGGTATGTGAGGAGCAACATGAGATTTAAAGAAGTATTTACACAGGAGACAGGTAGGACTCCAGGAATTCAGAATAGGGAGGTATACCAACAAGTGCTGATGAAATACACAAACAGAGGAGGAGGTGAAGAAGCTGCTATGTGAACTCGATACCTCAAAAGCGGGAAACCCGACAACATTCTGGTCCTTGAGAGGAGCAGAGATGTGTGGTGCCACTAACACAAA
Organism: Cherax destructor; assembly: GCA_009830355.1. NCBI lineage: Eukaryota > Metazoa > Arthropoda > Malacostraca > Decapoda > Parastacidae > Cherax > Cherax destructor. The sequence goes on along the minus strand of WNWK01041182.1, from coordinate 13,779 downwards.
TCTTCAACACATCCATTGAAACTGGGCAACCAATGGAAGATGGCAAATGTAGTCCCAATTTTAAGAAAGGAGACAGACACGAGGCATTAAACTACAGACCTGTGTCACTGACGTGTATAGTATGCAAAGTCATGGGGGGAAGATCATCAGGAGGAGAGTGGTGGAGCACCTAGAAAGACACAAGCTTATAAACGACAACCAGCACGGTTTCAGGGAAGGAAAATCCTGTGTCACAAACCTACTGGAGTTTTATGACAAGGTAACAGAAGTAAGACACGAGAGAAGGGGTGGATAGGGCTGCATTTTTTTTGGGCTGCAAGAAGGCGTTCGGGCACAGTTCCTCACAAGAGGGTAATGCAAAAGCAAGAGGATCAGGCACACGAAAGGAAAAACACTGCAATGGATCAGAGAATATTACAGGGGGGGCAACAACGAGTCATGGTATGACGAGATGTCAGGGGCACCTGTGGAAGAGTGGAGTTCCACAAGGGTCAGTCCTAGGACCTGTACTGTTTTTGGTATATGTGAATGACATAACGGAAGGGATAGACTCCCGAAGTGTCCCCGTTTGCAGATTTTATGTGAAGTTAATGAGAAGAATCAAATCAGTCGAGGATCAGGCAGGACTACAAAGAGACCTGGACAGGTTGCAAGCCTGGTCCAGTAACTGGCTCCTTGAATTTAACCCCCGCCAAATGTAAAGTCATGAATATCGGAAGGGCAAAGAAGACCGCAGACAGAGTATAGTCTAGGTGGCCAAAAATTGCAAACCTCACCAAAGAAAAGATCTTGGGGTGAGTATAATACCGAGCACATCTCCTGAGGCACACATCAATCAGATAACTGCTGCAGCATACGGGCGGCTGGCAAACCTAAGAATAGCGTTCCAATACCTCACTAAGGAATCATTCAAGACTCTTTTATACCATATAAGTCAGGCCCATACTGGAGTATGCAGCACCCAGTTTGGAACCCACACCTGGTCAAGCACGCAAGAAATTAGAGAAAGTGCAAAGGTTTGCAACAAGACTAGTCCCAGAGCTAAGGGGATTGTCCACGAAGAAAGGTTAAGGGAAATCGGCCTGACGACACTAGAGGACAGGAGGGTTAGGGAGACATGATAACGACATATAAAATACTGCGAGGAATAGATAAGGTGGACAGAGACAAGATGTTCCAGAGAGGGGACACAGAAACAAGGGGTCACAATTGGAAGTTGAAGACTCCTATGAGTCAAAGGGATGTTAGGAAGTATTTCTTCAGTCATAGAGTTGTCAGGAAGTGGAATAGCTTAGAAAGCGACATAGTGGAGGCAGGAACCATACATAGTTTTAAGACTAGGTTTGATAAAGCTCATGGAGCAGGAGAGAGAGGACCTAGTAGCAATCAGTGAAGAGGCGGGGCCAGGAGCTATGACTCGACCCCTGCAACCACAAATAGGTGAGTACACACACACACACACACACACACACACCACCACACCACACACACACACACACACACACACACACACACACACAAAAATGTTACATATTTATTATATAATAATCTCTGCATTTCAACACAAAACACAGAAAACACAAACATAACTATAACAACTTACTCCCATTAATGACCTTAACACAGAAGGCCCAAAATAATAGATGAACATCAATAATTATACAAACCATGTATGCATTCTAATCCAAAATCGGAACCAACCTTCGGCACAGAAGGTTCACATACTCAGAGATGTACTGAAGCACAAACTACCCCAGCCTCTTCCCCACTGATCTACACCCTCCCCACCTAACGGCCTTCCACCTAAAAACCCACCTAACCCCTTACCTACCATCTACACATTCCCCACTACTTTACCTATCCCCGATCACCACCCCTAACCCATCTCCTCCTTCCCCACCAACCTCTCCCTCCCACGCCCCTTAACCCATGCACTGTCATCTCTCGATAAGGCTGCGAGAAAGCCCCATCCACGCCCGACCATATAATTCCTATTCCTACACTTAGTCCTATAAAATGCCGCACCCAATGCCCCAATACGTGCCCTCCTCCTCTTCCCTACAGCTCCATGAAATATAAACATAATCCAATACCAAATAAGACAACCCCTGCGTATGCTGTCCGAAAACTGCCCCAGATCCAAACTCAGCGCCCTCAGAACTGAAACCTCCCTTTCCCCACCTGTCGTAACACCCCCAAACCATTCTCTCACCTCCTGCAATCCAGCACAAAATAAACGACATGATATGCCGTTTCCAGCTTGCCACACCTACCACAAACCCCATCGGCTACCAACCCCATGACGTATAATTGAGCTCTAGAAGCCAAAACCCCTGCAAAACCTATATCCTACCTCTCGCACCCTAGGATGTAACTTTAGCTTTCGAAACCACCTCCATATTCCTTTGGACAGGACTACTGCCAACATACAGGGGATAAACCCTCTCCCTGCACCTCCCTCCTCCAAGCTCCAACCTATCAACCTATAACCCACTTGTCCCCAGCTCTTCTACTTAACCCTCGTAAATGCCTCACATACCAAAATATCCTTCCCCACCACCTGCGCACTCTTCATTACTAACCCACTCTTCTTCCCCCTCCTCCTCTCATCAGAAACTCATGCCTCCAAACACACTCGTAATCTCACCTCCGGTATCACCTATCCTCCCACCTCGTCTTGGTTTCACTACCTCCTACTCAGCCAGTGTTCCTGCCCCCAAACGATCCTCAAAACATTACTCAACAAGCGTTGACATCCACCTCCAAGAGAAATATTACCACCGTCCTAAACCATAATTTGCTATACCCAACACATTTATAACAATAACTCTTTGCATTAATGTCACCTCTCCCACTCCCCAGCCCCTCATCCTTCCAATTGCCTCATCCACCACCGTCCTTGAATTCACCTCCCGCGCCACTACCGCATCTGCACTAAAAACTATACCACATATCTTAATCATTTCTACACAATTCCAACCCTCCGCGACCCCAACGTTCCCCAGACCAACTTCCTACCTCCAATAAATTAGACTTTCCCTATTAACCTTCATCCCTGTTCCCCTCCCAAAACGTTCTATCAAATCATTCAACTTACTCAATTGCCACTCCTTCCTAACCAACACCGTGGTATCATCAACATAACCAACCATACCACCCACCACCTCCATCTCCTCAGACCGAACCCTCAACCCCGCCTCTACCAATCTGTAAAAGGATCCTGCAAAAGTGCGAAAAGGGTTGTCCTCTGTCGCAGACCCTCTTTGCATTTCCGCCCTTCCCATTATCTGCATTAATAACGCACTGCATATGTTCAACCTAACCCCTTCCAACCTGCTCATACTAATACTTTCTCGATCAACCCTGTCATATGCTCCTGCCAATCAAACCTAACACCCCTCCTCCATTTCCTCAATAAACTTTATCGCCGATGCCCTGTCGAATACTCCTTCCAGGCACAAATTGACCCTCATAACACCACCTAACCCCTATTTGTCCCAACACTACCAGCTGCCCAGTACACTGGTCGTCACAGCCACAGCTGCACCAGTACACTGTCGTCACAGCACTACCAAGCTGCACCAGTACACTGGTCTCACAGCAATACCAGCTGCACCATACATGTCGTCACACACTACCAGCTGCACCAGTACACTGGTCGTCACAGCACTACCAGCTGAGCCAGTACACTGGTCGTCACAGCACTACCAGCTGCACCAGTACACTGGTCGTCACAGCATACCACTGCACCAGTACACTGGTCGTCACAGCACTACCAGCTTGCACAGTACACTGGTCGTCACAGCACTACAAGCTGCGCCAGTACACTGGTCGTCACAGCACTACCAGCTGCCAGTACACTGGTCGTCACAGCACTACCAGCTGCACCTGTACACTGGTCGTCACAGCACTACCAGCTGCACCAGTACACTGGTCGTCACAGCACTACCAGCTGCGCCAGTACACTGGTCGTCACAGCACTACCAGCTGCACCAGTACACTGGTCATCACAGCACTACCAGCTGCACCAGTACACTGGTCGTCACAGCACTTCCAGCAGCACCAGTAAACTGGTCGTCACAGCACTACCAGCTGCACCAGTACACTGGTCGTCACAGCACTACCAGCTGCACCAGTACACTGGTCGTCACAGCACTACCAGCTGCACCAGTACACTGGTCGTCACAGCACTTCCAGCGCACCAGTAACTGGTCGTCACAGCACTACCAGCTGCACCAGTACACTGGTCATCACAGCACTACCAGCTGCACCAGTACACTGGTCGTCACAGCACTACCAGCGCACCAGTACACTGGTCGTCCAGCACTACCAGCTGCACAGTACACTGGTCGTCACAGCACTACCAGCTGCACGTACACTGGTCGTCACAGCACTACCAGTTGCACCAGTACACTGGTCGTCACAGCACTACAAGCTGCGCCAGTACACTGCTCGTCACAGCACTACCAGCTGCACCAGTACACTGGTCGTCACAGCACTACCAGCTGCACCTGTACACTGGTCGTCACAGCACTACCAGCTGCACCAGTACACTGGTCGTCACAGCACTACCAGCTGCACCAGTACACTGGTCGTCACAGCATACCAGCTGCACCAGTACACTGGTCATCACAGCACTACCAGCTGCGCCAGTACACTGGTCGTCACAGAACTACCAACTGCACCAGTACACTGGTCGTCACAGCACTACCAGCTGCACCAGTACACTGGTCGTCACAGCACTACCAGCTGCACCAGTACACTGGTCGTCACAGCAATACCAGCTGCACCAGTACACTGGTCGTCACAGCACTACCAGCTACACCAGTACACTGGTCGTCACAGCACTACCAGCTGCACCAGTACACTGGTCGTCACAGCAATACCAGCTGCACCAGTACACTGGTCGTCACAGCACTACCAGCTGCACCAGTACACTGGTCGTCACAGCACTACCAGCTGCACCAGTACACTGGTCGTCACAGCACTACCAGCTGCACCAGTACACTGGTCGTCACAGCACTACCAGCTGCACAAGTACACTTGTCGTCACAGCACTACCAGCTGCACCAGTATACTGGTCATCACAGCACTACCAGCTGCACCAGTACACTGGTCGTCACAGCACTACCAGAAGCACCAGTACACTGGTCGTCACAGCACTACCAGCTGCACCAGTACACTGGTCGTCACAGCACTACCAGCTGCACTAGTGCACTGGTCGTCACAGCACTACCAGCTGCCCCAGTACACTGGTCGTCACAGCAATACCAGCTGCACCAGTACACTGGTCGTCACAGCATTACCAGCTGCACCAGTACACTGGTCGTCACAGCACTACCAGCTGCGCCAGTACACTGGTCGTCACAGCACTACCAACTGCACCAGTACACTGGTCGTCACAGCACTACCAGTTGCACCAGTACACTGGTCGTCACAGCACTACCAGCTGCGCCAGTACACTGGTCGTCACAGCACTACCAGCTGCATCAGTACACTGGTCGTCACAGCACTACCGACTGCACCAGTACACTGGTCGTCACAGCACTACCAGCTGCACCAGTACACTGGTCGTCACAGCACTACCAGCTGCACCAGTACACTGGTCGTCACAGCACTACCAGCTGCACCAGTACACTGGTCGTCACAGCACTACCAGCTGCACCAGTACACTGGTCGTCACAGCACTACCAGCTGCACCAGTACACTGGTCGTCACAGCACTACCAGCTGCACCAGTACACTGGTCGTCACAGCACTACCAGCTGCACCAGTACACTGGTCGTCACAGCACTACCAGCGCACCAGTACACTGGTCGTCACAGCACTACCAGCTGCACCAGTACACTGGTCGTCACAGCACTACCAGCTGCACCAGTACATGGTCGTCACAGCACTACCAGCTGCACCAGTACACTGGTCGTCACAGCACTACCAGCTGCACCAGTACATGGTCGTCACAGCACTACCAGCTGCACAGTACCTGGTCGTCACACACTACCAGCTGCACCAGTACACTGGTCAGTCCCACAGCACTACCAGCTGCACCAGTACCTGGTCGTCACAGCACTACCAGCTGCACCAGTACACTGGTCGTCACAGCACTACCAGCTGCACCAGTACACTGGTCGTCACAGCACTACCAGCTGCACCAGTACACTGGTCGTCACAGCACTACCAGCTGCACCAGTACACTGGTCGTCACAGCACTACCAGCTGCACCAGTACACTGGTCGTCACAGCACTACCAGCTGCACCAGTACACTGGTCGTCACAGCACTACCAGCTGCACCAGTACACTGGTCGTCACAGCACTACCAGCTGCACCAGTACATGGTCGTCACAGCACTACCAGCTGCACCAGTACACTGGTCGTCACAGCACTACCAGCTGCACCAGTACACTGGTCGTCACAGCACTACCAGTTGCACCAGTACACTGGTCGTCACAGCACTACCAGCTGCGCCACAGCACTACCAGCTGCACCAGTACACTGGTCGTCACAGCACTACCAGCTGCACCAGTAACTGGTCGTCACAGCATACCAGCTGCACCAGTACACTGGTCGTCACAGCACTACCAGCTGCCCATACATTGGTCGTCACAGCACTACCAGCTGCACCAGTACACTGGTCACACAGCACTACCAGCTGCACCAGTACACTGGTCGTCACAGCACTACCAGCGCACCAGTACATTGGTCGTCACAGCACTACCAGCGCACCAGTACACTGGTCGTCACAGCACTACCAGCTGCACCAGTACACTGGTCGTCACAGCACTACCAGCTGCACCAGTACACTGGTCGTCACAGCACTACCAGCTGCACCAGTACACTGGTCGCACAGCACTACCAGCTGCACCAGTACACTGGTCGTCACAGCACTACCAAATGCACCAGTCACTGCTGTCACAGCACTACCAGCTGCACCAGTACACTGGTCGTCACAGCACTACCAGCTGCACCAGTACACTGGTCGTCACAGCACTACCAGCTGCACCAGTACACTGGTCGTCACAGCACTACCAGCTGCACCAGTACACTGGTCGTCACAGCACTACCAGCTGCACCAGTACACTGGTCGTCACAGCACTACCAGCTGCACCAGTACACTGGTCATCACAGCACTACCAGCTGCACCAGTACACTGGTCGTCACAGCACTACCAGCAGCACCAGTACACTGGTCGTCACAGCACTACCAGCTGCACCAGTACACTGGTCGTCACAGCACTACCAGCTGCACCAGTATACTGGTCGTCACAGCACTACCAGCTGCACCAGTACACTGGTCGTCACAGCAATACAACCTGCACCAGTACACTGGTCGTCACAGCACTACCAGCTGCACCAGTACACTGGTCGTCACAGCACTACCAGCTGCGCCAGTACATTGGTCGTCACAGCACTACCAGCTCCACCAGTACACTGGTCGACACAGCACTACCAGCTGCACCAGTACACTGGTCGTCACAGCACTACCAGCTGCACCAGTACACTGGTCGTCACAGCACTACCAGCTGCACCAGTACACTGGTCGTCACAGCACTACCAACTGCACCAGTACACTGGTCGTCACATCACTACCAGTTGCACCAGTACACTGGTCGTCACAGCACTACCAGCTGCGCCAGTACACTGGTCGTCACAGCACTACCAGCTGCACCAATACACTGGTCGTCACAGCACTACCAGCTGCACCAGTACACTGGTCGTCACAGCACTACCAGCTGCACCAGTACACTGGTCGTCAAAGCACTACCAGCTGCACCAGTACACTGGTCATCACAGCACTACCAGCTGCACCAGTACACTGGTCGTCACAGCACTACCAGCTGCACCAGTACACTGGTCGACACAGCACTACCAGCTGCACCAGTACACTGGTCGTCACAGCACTACCAGCTGCACCAGTACACTGGTCGTCACAGCACTACCAGCTGCACCAGTACACTGGTCGTCACAGCACTACCAACTGCACCAGTACACTGGTCGTCACATCACTACCAGTTGCACCAGTACACTGGTCGTCACAGCACTACCAGCTGCGCCAGTACACTGGTCGTCACAGCACTACCAGCTGCACCAGTACACTGGTCGTCACAGCACTACCAGTTGCACCAGTACACTGGTCGTCACAGCACTACCAGCTGCGCCAGTACACTGGTCGTCACAGCACTACCAGCTGCACCAGTACACTGGTCGTCACAGCACTACCAGCTGCACCAGTATACTGTTCGTCACAGCACTACCAGCTGCACTAGTACACTGGTCGTCACAGCACTACCAGCTGCACCAAGCAGGACTTCAAACAGACCTGGACAAGCTTGACATCTGGTCTAGCAACTGGCTTCTCGAATTCAATCCCACCAAATGCAAAGTCATGAAGATCGGAGAAGGACAAAGAAGATCGCTGACAGAGTACAGGCTAGGTGGACAAGGGCTACAAACCTCGGCAAAGGAGAAAGACCTTGGGGTGAGTATAACGCCAAGTACGTCTCCGGAGGCACACATCAACCAGATAACTGCGGCAGCATATGGGCGACTGGCAAACCTAAGATTAGCGTTCCGTTACCTAAACAAGGAATCGTTCAAGACACTGTACACCGTGTACGTCAGGCCCATACTGGAATATGCAGCACCAGTCTGGAACCCACACCTGGTCAAGCACGTAAAGAAACTAGAGAATGTGCAAAGGTTTGCGACAAGGCTAGTTCCACAACTCAGGGGTCTGTCCTATGAAGAAAGATTGAGGGAAATAGGACTAACAACACTGAAGGAAAGAAGGGTCAGAGGAGACATGATAACGACATACAAAATACTGCGGGGAATCGACAAGGTAGACAAGGACAGGATGTTCCAGAGAGGGAACACAGAAACAAGGGGACACAACTGGAAGCTGAAGACTCAGATGAGTCAAAGGGATGTTAGGAAGCATTTCTTCAGCCACAGAGTAGTCAGGAAGTGGAATAGTCTAGAGAAAGATATAGTGGAGGCAGGAACCATACATAGTTTTAAGACGAGGTATGATAGAGCTCATGGAGCAGGGAGAGCAGAGACCCAGTAGCGGACAGCGAAGAGGCGGGGCCAGGAGCTGAGTCTCGACCCCTGCAACCACAATTAGGTGAGTACAATTAGGTGAGTACTGGTCGTCACAGCACTACCAGCTGCACCAGTACACTGGTCATCACAGCACTACCAGCTGCACCTGTACACTGGTCGTCACAGCACTACCAGCAGCACCAGTACACTGGTCATCACAGCACTACCAGCTGCACCAGTACACTGGTCGTCACAGCACTACCAGCAGCACCAGTACACTGGTCGTCACAGCACTACCAGCTGAACCAGTACACTGGTCGTCACAGCACTACCAGCTGCACAAGTACACTGGTCACAGCACTACCAGCTGCACCAGTACACTGGTCGTCACAGCACTACCAGCTGCACCAGTACACTTGTCGTCACAGCACTACCAGTTGCACCAGTACACTGGTCATCACAGCACTACCGGCTGCACCAGTACACTGGTCGTCACAGCACTACCAGCAGCACCAGTACACTGGTCGTCACAGCACTACCAGCTGCACCAGTACACTGGTCGTCACAGCACTACCAGCAGCACCAGTACACTCGTCGTAACAGCACTACCAGCTGCACCAGTACACTGGTCGTCACAGCACTACCAGCTGCACCAGTACACTGGTCGTCACAGCACTACCAGTGTCACCAGTACACTGGTCGTCACAGCACTACCAGCTGCGCCAGTACACTGGTCGTCACAGCACTACCAGCTGCACCAGTACACCGGTCGTCACAGCACTACCAGCTGCACCAGTATACTGGTCGTCACAGCACTACCAGCTGCACCAGTACACTGGTCGTCACAGCACTACCAGCTGCACCAATACACTGGTCGTCACAGCACTACCAGCTGCACCAGTACACTGGTCATCACAGCACTACCAGCTGCACCTGTACACTGGTCGTCACAGCACTACCAGCAGCACCAGTACACTGGTCATCACAGCACTACCAGCTGCACCAGTACACTGGTCGTCACAGCACTACCAGCAGCACCAGTACACTGGTCGTCACAGCACTACCAGCTGCACAAGTACACTGGTCGTCACAGCACTACCAGCAGCACCAGTACACTGGTCGTCACAGCACTACCAGCTGCACCAGTACACTGGTCGTCACAGCACTACCAGCTGCACCAGTACACTGGTCGTCACAGCACTACCAACTGCACCAGTACACTGGTCGTCACAGCACTACCAGTTGCACCAGTACACTGGTCGTCACAGCACTACCAGCTGCGCCAGTACACTGGTCGTCACAGCTCTACCATTATACTGGTCGTCACAGCAATACCAGCTGCACCAGTACACTGGTCGTCACAGCACTACCAGCTGCACCAGTACACTGGTCGTCACAGCACTACCAGCTGCACCAGTACACTGGTCATCACAGCACTACCAGCTGCACCAGTACACTGGTCGTCACAGCACTACCAGCTTCACCAGTACACTGGTCGTCACAGCACTACCAACTGCACTAGTACACTGGTCGTCACAGCACTACCAGTGTTACGGCCCCCTACCTAACAATGGGAAGGTAGAGGCTTCAATGGATTTGTTGAAGAGTGTTGCAATAATAGGTGACAGTACCTGTGAAGCTTTTTTGTACATAAAAGGTGGTAGGAGCTAGGAATAGTGTATTCGTGTAGGTGTTGGTGAGGTAGTCTGATGGATGGGTGTTCGAGCTTGGGATTTTATTCGCTAGATTCTTTCCTATGGTGGAGAAGAAAATATTAAGTTTGTTTGCTGTCTCAGTTGGTGAGAGTAGGGGTTCATCTGATTTTGTTAATTTGATGGTTTTCTTCTTCGATATCTTTTTATTTCCTAGAATGTCAGATAGGGTTTTCCAGGTCTTTTTCATATCACCTTTTATGTTATGTAGTCTGTTCTCATAATACAATTTTTTTGACCACCTTTCATTGCACTTTCATCATTTTATGAATGTGTGTGTGTGTGTGTACTCACCTATTTGTGGTTGCAGGGGTCGAGTCATAGCTCCTGGCCCCGCCTCTTCCCTGATTGCTACTAGGTCCTCTCTCTCCCTGCTCCATGAGCTTTATCAAACCTCGTCTTAAAACTATGTATGGTTCCTGCCTCTACTTCGTCACTTTCTAGGCTATTCCACTTCCTGACAACTCTATAACTGAAGAAATACTTCCTAACATCTCTTTGACTCATAGGAGTCTTCAACTTCCAATTGTGACCCCTTGTTTCTGTGTCCCCTCTCTGGAACATCTTGTCTCTGTCCACCTTATCTATTCCAAGCAGTATTTTATATGTCATTATCATGTCTCCCCTAACCCTTCTGTCCTCTAGTGTCGCCAGGCCGATTTCTCTTAACCTTTTTTCGTAGGACTATCCCCTTAGCTCTGGGACTAGTCTTGTTGCAAACCTTTGCACTTTCTCTAGTTTCTTGACATGCTTGACCAGGTGTGGGTTCCAAACTGGTGCTGCATACTCCAGTATGGGTCTGACGTATATGGTGTACAGAGTCTTGAACGATTCCTTAGTGAGGTATTGGAACGCTATTCTTAGGTTTGCCAGCCGCCCGTATGCTGCAGCAGTTATCTGATTGATGTGTGCCTCAGGAGATGTGCTCGGTATTATACTCACCCCAAGATCTTTTTCCTTGAGTGAGGTTTGCAGTCTTTGGCCACCTAGATTATACTCTGTCTGGGGTCTTCTTTGCCCTTCCCCGATCTTCATGACTTTACATTTGGCCGGGTTAAATTCAAGGAGCCATTTACTAGACCAGGCTTGTAGCCTGTCTAGGTCTCTTTGTAGTCCTGCCTGATCCTCAACTGATTTAATTCTTCTCATTAACTTCACATCATCTGCAAACAGGGGCACTTCTGTGTCTATCCCTTCCGTTATGTCATCCACATATACCAAAAACAGTACAGGTCATAGGACTGACCCTTGTGGAACCCCACTCGTCACAGGTGCCCACTCTGACACCTCGCCACTTACCATGACTCGTTGTTGCCTCCCTATCAGATATTCTCTGATCCATTGCAGTGCCTTTCCTGTTACGTGTGCCTGATCCTCTAGCCTCTAGCTGTTGCAACAATATACAAGGAACTTACAGTGACAAGAAAACTGACTGTGACTACAGCGAAATGGACCAAATATGACCAAAAGAGGAGAACGGCATTCAAATACCAGACCCGCTACCAGACGTACAATCCTGACAAGCAACGTTTTCCACTACACTGAAGTGACTGACTCCCATATCAACTGCACAGTGTTAATGAGAAGTCAACATAAGGGAAAACCTAATCAACAAAATACATGGAAACTGACAGGTCTGTAATGTCTACCTGGAGTCTACCTGGAGAGAATTCCAGGGGCCAACGCCCCCGCGGCCCGGTCTGTGACCAGGCCTCCTGTTGGACCAGAGCCTGATCAACCAGGCTGTTACTGCTGGCCGCACGCAGTCCAACGTACGAACCACAGCCCGGCTGATCAGGTACCGACTTGAGGTGCCTGTCCAGTGCCTGCTTGAAGACAGCCAGGGGTTTGTTGGTAATCCCCCTGATGTATGCTGGGAGGCAGTTGAACAATCTTGGGCACCTGACACTTATTGTGTTGTCCCTCAACGTGCTAGTGGCACTCCTGCTCTTCATTGGGGGGATGTTACATCGCCTGCCGAGTCTTTTGCTTTCGTAGGGAGTGATTTTTGTATGCAAGTTTGGGACTAAGCCCTCGAGAATTTTCCATGTGTATATAATAATGTATCTCTCCCGCCTGCGTTCTAGAGAGTACAGGTTTAGGAACTTCAAGCGTTCCCAGTAGTTGAGGTGGTTTATCGCACTTATGCGTGCGGTGAAGGTTCTCTGCACATTTTCAAGGTCAGCAATTTCACCCGCCTTGAAAGGTGCAGTTAGTGTGCAGCAATATTCCAGCCTAGATAGAACAAGCGATCTGTAAAGTGTCAACATGGGCTTGGCATCCCTGGTTTTGAAGGTTCTCATTATCCATCTTGTCATTTTTCGAGCAGATGCAATTGCTACATTGTTATGGTCCTTGAAGGTGAGATCCTCTGACATGATCACTCCCAGGTCTTTGACATTAGTTTTTCGCTCTATTGTGTGGTTGGAATTAGTTTTGTACTCCGATGAGATTTTAATTTCTTCACGTTTTCCGTATCTGAGTAATTGAAACTTCTCATCATTGAACTTCATATTGTTTTCTGCAGCCCATTTAAAGATTTGGTTTATGTCTGCTTGGAGTCTTGCAGTGTCTTCAACGATGGACACTGTCATACAGATTCGGGTGTCATCTGCAAAGGAAGACACAGCACTGTGGCTTATATCCCTGTCAATGTCTGATATGAGGATGAGGAATAAGATGGGAGCAAGTACTGTGCCTTGTGGAACAGAGCTTTTCACAGTAGCTGCCTCAGACTTTACTCTGTTGACTACTACTCTTTGTGTTCTACATAGGAAATTATAGATCCATCTACCAACTTTTCCTGTTATTCCTTTATCACGCATTTTGTGTGCTATTACACCATGGTCACACTTGTCAAAGGCTTTTGCAAAATCTGTGTATATAACATCTGCATTCTGTTTATCTTCTAGAGCATCCAGGACCTTGTCGTAGTGGTCCAGTAGTTGGGACAGACAGGAGCGGCCTGCTCTAAACCCATGCTGTCCTGGGTTGTGCAATTGATGGGTATCAAGATGGGTGGCGAT
>WNWK01041181.1:0-16574 GCA_009830355.1 Cherax destructor | reverse complement strand
ATTAAACACGAAAACCGAGGGACCACTGTATAGTTATACCAACACTCTTATATGGCTGTGAAGCATGGGTGATGAATGTTGCAATGAGGAGAAGGCTGGAGGCAGTGGAGATGTCATGTCTGAGGTCAATGTGTGGTGTGAATATAATGCAAAGAATTCGGAGTTTGGAAATTAGGAGGAGGTGCGGGATTACCAAAACTATTATCCAGAGAGCTGAGGAGGGGTTGTTGAGGTAGTTCGGACATGTAGAGAAAATGGAAGGAGACAGAATGACTTCGAGAGTGTATAAATCTGTAGTGGAGGGAAGGCGGGTTAGGGGTCGGCCTAGGAAAGGTTGGAGGGAGGGGGTAAAGGAGGTTTTGTGTGCGCCGCAGGCCAGACTTGAGTCCTGGAGATGGGAAGTACAGTCTCTGCACTCTGAAGGAGGGGTGTTAATGTTGCAGTTTTATAACTGTAGTGTAAAGCACCCCTCTGGCAAGACAGTGATGGAGTGAATGATGAAAGTTTTTCTTTTTCGGGCCACCCTGCCTTGGTTTGAATCGGCCGATGTGTTAATAAAAAAAAATAAAGTAGGGAACAGGATGAAGTTGGAGCCATCCGTGGGCCAGCATTTTCATTTGATCAACTGACTATCTTGTTGACATCATAATGCTATACGAATGTGTTCCAGACTCGAGTCATCCCGGGGATAAATGATCTCGGATGAAGTGATGTTCTGGAGAAGGGTACAGCCAGAGTGAAGTTGCTGCTTTCTGCCCGTCTCATAGTATAGAGGCTTGCTTATCGCTGTCCTCGAAGTGTAGCCAAGTGTGGTACTTTGACAATGTTGGCCTTGTACATAACAGTAAGTCTGCCCACATCCCTCCTGTGTTGAAGGCTCTGCTGAAATGACAGATCTATCCAGGATGGGTCCAGGCGAGAGATGAGACGTCTTGCTCTGTTCTCTACTGTCAAGCAGTCGCAGATGAGAGGGGGGGAAGCAGGCAGACCAAGAAAGTGGAGCATACTCAAGGTGTGAGCGTACTTGTGCCTCATACAGAATCTTGCAACCCCTACATTCAAACAGATGCAAGATATGTTGAAGTGCTGTAAGCTTCCTGGCTGCCTTGTTTGCAAAATTTACAACGTGGTTCTTCATGGTCAGTTTGGAGTCAAATTTCACCTCAAGGATATCAATTTCTTTCTCAGGTACTAACACTCTCTCATTCATACTTACTACTGCTCCAGCATTACCATCATGGTGCCTAGAGACCATCATCATTTGTGTTTTCTCAGGTGCAAATGTTACCTGCCATCGGTTTCCCCAAGCTGATACAGCTCTTAGCCTATGATTGATATAGCTTGGAGCAGCTGGCATTTCTTCTCTTGGATAAGTAAATGTCAAAGTACAGTTGTCTGCATATGCGTGGGATTCTGGGATGAGATGAAGGTCATTGAAGTAGACATTCCATAATAATGGAACAGAATCAGCAAGACATCCTATTGGGGCAAGTGTTCCACAAGGAAGTGTGGTTGGACCATTGGACCATTTCTTCTCTTGGATAAGTAAATGTCAGAATACAGTCGTCTACATATGCATGGGATTCTGGGATGAGATGGTCATTGAAGTAGACATTCCATAGCAATACAATAATATATTGTTATGGAATGTCTACTTCAATGACCTTCATGCTTGAGTGAGCACAGAAAAACTGGCATGGGTGGCCTATGGCACAGGGAATGGTGAAAATGGACAGATCCTGGACATGGATTCTCCGGCCTATATAAATCTTCTGAATCACCGGACTTGGTTCTGGTGATTCCGTCTTCTGAATCATTGGGCTTGGTTCCGATGATTCAGAAGACAACCAGACACTATCACTATAGACACAATACAGGATTATGACTATTCTCTATTTTGTCCAATGATTCCAACATTTGTGTGGTCAATTGTTTTCGTTTAAATTTTCTGAAATCCATTAAGTGGGGGTTTATTAATTAGAGATTTTACTAGACTGTACTTACAATTTTTATTTATTTATTACAGTTGCTCACTTTTTTTATACATTATTATTTACAGTATTAATATTTCTCAAGCAGTTTACTGAGGTAAATCTCTTGCTATTAAATTTAGCTCAATATTCTGATACTGTGATCCTTGATTTTATGCAGAATGATGTTGGAGGTACTGTAGATCTGTTATTTGTGTACTGTTAGTGTAGTCATGTAGTAAATACAGATTTAGGGCATGATTTTTTCTAATACAGTATAAATTATATCAAGGCATTGTGACTGTCCTTGGGTTGAAAAATATGGCTCTTCTGGTGGTTATAAATATTTTGTTGCATCATATGAGCGCATGATCGAACACTGAAGCAGAATTGCAATCTGTAGTTAATGTTTGATGCTTGGTCATTAAATTTTTTTTTTTTTTATTGTCAGTGTATTATTGTCTAAATATTAGTTAAATGCCTCAGTTTTTATATATAAAAAGATAGTTTCAGGCTGTGTAGTCTAGATTCACCTGTTCATATCACAAAACTCACACACACAAAGACGAATCACACAAAAAACACGAATCGCACACAGACGAATCTCGCGCACACGCACGCGCGCACACGCACGCACGCGTTCCAGATGAGGGGACACAGAAACAAGGGGTCACAGTTAGAAGTTGAAAACTCAGATGAGTCAAAGGGATGTTAGGAAGTATTTCTTCAGCCATAGAGTAGTCAGGAAGTGGAATAGTCTAGCAAGTGATGTAGTGGAGGCAGGAACCATACATAGCTTTAAGACGAGGTATGATAAAGCTCATGGAGCAGGGAGAGAGAGGACCTAGTAGCGGTCAGTGAGGAGGCAGGGCCAGGAGCTGAGTCGACCCCTGCAACCACAAATAGGTGAGTACGTACACACACACACACACACAGACACACACAGTGCAAAGTCATGAAGATTGGGGAAGGGCAAAGAAGACCCCAGACGGAGTACAGTATAGGGGGCCAGAGACTACAAACCTCAGTCAAGGAAAAAGATCTTTGGGTGAGTATAACACCAAGCACATCTCCTGAGGCGCACACCAACCAAATAACTGTTGCAGCATACGGGCACCTAGCAAACCTAAGAACAGCATTCCGACATCATAAGGAATCGTTCAGGACCCTGTACACTGTGTACGTTAGGCCCATATTGGAGTATGCAGCACCAGTTTGGAACCCACACCTGGTCAAGCACGTAAAGAAACTAGAGAAAGTGCAAAGGTTTGCAACAATACTAGTCCCGGAGCTAAGGGGTATGTCCTACGAGGAGAGGTTAAGGGAAATCGACCTGATGACACTGGAGGACAGGAGAGATAGGGGGGACATGATAATGACATATAAAATACTGAGAGGAATTGACAAGGTGGACAGAGACAGAATGTTCCAGAGATGGGACACAGCAACAAGGGGATACAGTTGGAAGTTGAAGACTCAGATGAATCACAGGAATGTTGGGAAGTATTTCTTCAGTCACAGAGTGGTCAGGAAGTGGAATAGTTTGGGAAGCGATGTAATGGAGGCAGGATCCATTCATAGCTTTAACCCTTTGGGGGTCGACAGGCCTTCTCGGAAACATGTTCTCAAGCTCGAAAATTTTTTGGAAAAAAAAAAAAAATTCGTATGAAACGATAGAGAATCTTTATCCAATCATAATACCACCAAAATTATGAAATTTGATCGAAAACTAACGGAATTAAGCTTTCGCGAAGTTAGCGGTATCCATGACATTTACGCATCGGCGATTTCGCCCACTTTGAGCCCTATTTTCTGCAAATTCCAATATTTCAGTCTACTAACATTATAGGTATTTCTCTAGAACTCCATTTCTTCTATCGATTGAGTACAAGAAACCGCCTATTTACCAATTTCAACTACCCAAAATAGTGGTCAGAAAATGGCAATTTGGCTAATTTCACACAAATTTCAAACGATGCCAATTTCAAAATAGGGTCCAGAATAAACAAGGCAGACATTCCTGGCACTAAAATAACATCTTCTCTGTTCATTAGTCACGTCTCCAGGCCCCTCTTACATTACTTTTCCTTTCCATTTTGAATTTTTATTCTCACAAAAAAAAGATGATTTACTGTTATGTATACAACTGCATCATTGTAAAAATGGTATAAATAATATCAGTGCACTTGTGCAAGAATATTAGACTCGCCAGTTGATGTGTATTGGACACATGGTGTGATTTGTTTACTCCTGAACATCGGCTAAAATCAAAGATTTTCGCTAATTTGAGCTCAATTTCAAGGTACTTGTCATTGTCAAACCAATCAAAATCATCTCTATTTCTGTAAAATATCTTCCATTCTATCAAATGAGACCAGGAAAACGAGAATACATCAATAAATACCATACGAAAATAGACTGCAAAGTCGCTGTTTCAAACAAAAAAAGTTTTTTTTTCTCATTATGCAGTACGTGTTGCAGGATTTTTTTATACTGCACACACTGACCACACAGACCCATTCTTTCATATGTAGGCCTACCAGCCGTTTCCCACTTAATTTGAGGCCGCTAGAATTTACGCGTACTAGTACGGCACCGATCCCTGCTCGTAAAATGTACTAGTACGGCACCAACCCCGAAAGGGTTAAAAAGAGGTATGATAAAGCTCATGGTGCAGGGAGTGAGACCCAGTAGTGGGCAGTGAAGAGGCGGGGCCAGGAGCGATGACTTGATCCCTGCAACCACAACTAGCTGATTACAACTAGGTGAACACACACACACACACACACACACACGAGAGAGAGAGGGGTGGATAGACTGCATTTTTTTGGACTGCAAGAAGGCGTTCGACACAGTTCCTCACAAGAGGTTAATGCAAAAGCTAGAGGATCAGGCACACATAACAGGAAAAGCACTGCAATAAATCAGAGAATATCTGACAGGGAGGCAACAACGAGTCATGGTACGTGACGAGATGTCAGAGTGGGCACCTGTGACGAGTGGAGTTCCACAAGGGTCAGTCCTAGGACCTGTACTGTTTTTGGTATATGTGAATGACATAACGGAAGGGATAGACTCAGAAGTGTCCCTGTTTGCAGATGATGGGAAGTTAATGAGAAGAATTAAATCAGTCGAGGATCAGGCAGGACTGCAAAGAGACCTGGACAGGCTACAAGCCTGGTCCAGTAACTGGCTCCTTGAATTTAACCCTGCCAAATGTAAAGTCATGAATATCGGGGAAGGGCAAAGAAGACCGCAGACAGAGTATAGTCTAGGTGGCCAAAGACTGCAAACCTCACTCGAGGAAAAAGATCGTGGGGTGAGTATAATACCGAGCACATCTCCTGAGGCACACATCAATCAGATAACTGCTGCAGCATACGGGCGGCTGGCAGACCTAAGAATAGCGTTCCAATACCTCACTAAGGAATCATTCAAGACTCTGTACACCATATACGTCAGGCCCATACTGGAGTATGCAGCACCAGTTTGGAACCCACACCTGGTCAAGCACGTCAAGAAATTAGAGAAAGTGCAAAGGTTTGCAACAAGACTAGTCCCAGAGCTAAGGGGATTGTCCTATGAAGAAAGGTTAAGGGAAATCGGCCTGACGACACTAGAGGACAGGAAGGTTAGGGGAGACATGATAACGACATATAAAATACTGCGAGGAATAGATAAGGTGGACAGAGACAAGATGTTCCAGAGAGGGGACACAGAAACAAGGGGTCACAATTGGAAGTTGAAGACTCCTATGAGTCAAAGGGATGTTAGGAAGTATTTCTTCAGTCATAGAGTTGTCAGGAAGTGGAATAGCTTAGAAAGTGACATAGTGGAGGCAGGAACCATACATAGTTTTAAGACTAGGTTTGATAAAGCTCATGGAGCAGGGAGAGAGAGGACCTAGTAGCAATCAGTGAAGAGGTGGGGCCAGGAGCTATGACTCGACCCCTGCAACCACAAATAGGTGAGTACAACCCCCGATGGCATGGTGGCTAGCGCTCTTGCTTCACGCACGGAGGGCCCGGGTTTAATTCCCGGCGGGCCGAAACATTTCAAGTGTTTCGTTACACACACACACACACATACACACACACAAACACACACACAAAGCACACACACAACACACACACACAAAACACACACACAGACACACAAAGCACACACACACACACACACACACACACACACACACACACACACAACACACACACACACACACACACACACACAAAACACACACACACACACACACACACACACAAACACACACACACACAAACACACACACAAACACACACACACACAAACACAAACACACACAAAAAAACACACACACACACACAAAAAAAACACACACACACACACACACACAAAACACACACACACACACACACACAAAACACACACACACACACACAAAACACACACACACAACACACACAACAACACACACACACACAAACACACACACACAAAACACACACACACACACACACACACACACACACACACACACACACACACACAAAACACACACACACACACACACACAAAACACACACACACACACACACACACAAACACACACACACACACACACACAAAACACACACACACACACACACACACACAAACACACACACACACACACTCAGAACACACAGAGCATAGCCACAACATTCAAGAGTCAGTATTAGAGACAGAAAGGAGGATGACCCATATTTAACACCCAAGTATTAATGAGGAAGTGAGAGGATTTAGGATAGAACTTGACATAGCAGAAGCATCAGGACTGTAGAGGGAATATCATAGATATTGAATGGAGAAGCTGAACTAATGTGCAAGCCACATATGCAAAATCAGTAATGAGTGAAGTCCATGATGACTGGAGGATAACAAACATTGTTCCAGTATTCAAGAAAAGAGACAGGTAGGAAATCCTAGACTGGAAACCTGTTCATAATGAGCTTAACCCTTAGTGTCCACACGTAGATCTACGTTGACGTGCGTAACGTATTGAATATTTTGAGAAAAAAATAAGTTGTTCTTTTTGTTTAAAATGAAGAGCGCATTTTTTTTTGGCATCCCTGAATTTTGTAATACTGCTCACACTGCGTGCACAGACCCATTCTCTAATATCTAGGCAACTCAGGCTTATCGTGGCAAGGTTAAAAGCATTTAAAAAGAAAACGTAGAGCTACGTTCGGAGCATTACGGACATCAACGTAGATCTACGTGTGGACAGTTTAAGGGTTAACATAGTTATTGGAAACAGTTGTAAGGTAAAAATGTGTTTAACATCCTGAGAGTTCCTCATGGAAAATCAGCATGGATTCAGAAATGAAAAGTAGCATTTTTCATACCTTACATAATTTTTTTTTTTTCGACATTTCGGCTGTCTCCCACCAAGCAGGATATCATTCACACGTAATCACTGTCTTTGCAGAGGTGCCCAGATATGACAGTTTAGATGTCACTCTAAATAGCCAATATCCCAAACCCCTCCTTTAAAGTGCAAGTATTGTACTTCCCACCTCCAGGAGTCAAGGCCAGCTAGCCGGTTTCTCTGAATCCCTTCACAAAATATTATCCTGCTCACACTCCAACAGCTCGTCAGGTCCCAAAAACCATTCATCTCCATTCACTCCTATCTAATACGCTCAGACATGCCTGGTGCATGTCCAGGCCCCTTGCACACAAAAGCCTTCCTTTCCTAGGATGACCTAAATATACTGTAGTTCATTAACAGAGGCTAGGCAGGAAAGAGGGATGGGAGGACAGTATATACGTTTACTGTAAGAAAGCTTTTGATATAGTTCAACATAGATTACCAGTACTGTACTTAGTAAATTGGGAATGTAAAGGTGGGTTTGTAAAAGGAAAGGTAGCAGTATTACAATGAACAATGGAAGTCATATGGGCTGAAGTATTAGGCCTACATAATGTAACTAGTGTAGTTACATAAAGATCAGTGTTAGGCAACATATTGTGTTATTTTTATTTCTTCTCCTGACTGAAATGCTTTGTATAATTATGGGGTTTCCTGTGTATAAATAAACTGTTAGCCTATCTTTGTAATACTAATGTACAGTGGACCCCCGAGTTTCGTAAAAACTTCACTCCTGAAGTCTGCTCAAGTGCCATTACCGAACGAATTTACTCCCTTAAGGAAAAATTTCACGTAGGTTAGTCTATTTCAGACCCCCAAAAATACACTTCCACAAGAACTTACAAAATTATACTTACATAATTGCACGATTTCCGGGGTATTCGTTAACCGAGGGTCCACTGTATATTCTCAAAACAAAATTTATTATTAGGTTATTAGGATATTATTATTAGGATATTATTATTAGGATATTATTATTAGGATATTATTATTAGGATATTATTATTAGGATATTATTATTAGGATATTATTATTAGGATATTATTATTAGGATATTATTATTAGGATATTATTATTAGGATATTATTATTAGGATATTATTATTAGGATATTATTATTAGGATATTATTATTAGGATATTATGATTAGGATATTATGATTAGGATATTATGATTAGGATATTATGATTAGGATATTATGATTAGGATATTATGATTAGGATATTATGATTAGGATATTATGATTAGGATATTATGATTAGGATATTATGATTAGGATATTATGATTAGGATATTATGATTAGGATATTATGATTAGGATATTATGATTAGGATATTATGATTAGGATATTATGATTAGGATATTATGATTAGGATATTAAAGGTAGAAAGTTGAAAGTGAACATAGATAAGAGTAAGGCGATGAGGGTATCAAACGATTTAAATAAAGAAAAATTGGATATCACATTGGAGAGAGGGATTATGGAAGAAGTAAATGTTTTCAGATATTTGGGAGTTGACGTGTCAGCGGATGGGTTTATGAAGGATGAGGTTAACCATAGAATTGATGAAGGAAAAAAGGTGAGTGGTGCGTTGAGGTATCTGTGGAGACAAAAATGTTATCCATGGAGGCAAAGAAGGGAATGTACGAAAGTATAGTGGTACCAACACTTATATGGGTGTGAAGCATGGGTTGCAAATGCTGCAGCGAGGACGAGGCTGGAGGCAGTGGAGATGTCCTGTCTAAGGGCAATGTGTGGTGTAAATATTATGCAGAAAGTTCGGAATGTGGAAATTAGGAGGTGTGGAGTTACTAAAAGTATTTGTCAGAGGGCTGAAGAGGGTTGTTGAGGTGGTTTGGTCATTTAGAAGAATGGATCAAAGTAGAATGACTTGGAGAGCGTATAAATCTGTAGGGGGAAGGAAGGCGGGGTAGGGGTTGTCCTAGAAAAGGTTGGAGGGAGGGGTAAAGGAGGTTTTGTGGGCGAGGGGCTTGGACTTCCAGCAAGCATGTGTGAGCGTGTTAGATAGGAGTGAATGGAGACGAATGGTTTTTGGGACATGACGATCTGTTGGAGTGTGAGCAGGGTAACATTTTGTGAAGATATTCAGGGAAACCAGTTAATTGATTTAGTTGGACTAGAGTCTTGGAAATGGGAAGTACAATGCCTGCACTTTAAAGGAGGGGTCTGGGATAGTGACAGCTGGGAGGGACTATTCTCAGCTGTCGTATCTGAGCACCTCTGCAAAGACAGTGATTATGTATGAGTGTGGTGAAAGTGTTGAATGATGATGAAAGTATTTTCTTTTTGGGGATTTTCTTTCTTTTTGGGTCACCCTGCCTCGGTGGGAGACGGCCGACTTGTTGAAAAAAAAAAATTATTAGGGTATTATTATTTGGGTATTATTATTAGGGTATTATTATTAGGGTATTATTATTAGGGTACTATTATTAAGGATTTTATTTCTTTGCATAGTTTACAATGTGTAATTACAATTTTGATTTGCTAAGTACAAAGAAAGCCACTATCATGCCGGGGCATTTCGGGCATTAGGGTACTATTATTAAGTTACTATTATTAAGGTACAGTGGTACCTAGAGTTTCGAACAGCTCCCAACTCGAACAGTTATGTAAGTGTATTATTGTAAGTGCTTTTGTAAGTTTATTTTTGGGGGTCTGAAATGGACTAATCTAATTTACATTATTCCTTACGGGAACAAATTCTTTCGGTAACGGCACTTGAACAACTTTCTGGAACGAATTATGGCCGAAACTCGAGGTACCACTGTACTATTATTAGGGTATTATTATTGGGGTATTATTTTTTATTCATTATTTTTTTATTATTTTTAACTCAGTGGCCATCTCCTGTTAAGGCATGGTGATCCAAAGCAAAGAAAACATTCACCATCATTCACTCACTTGCTGTCTTTTAAGAAGTGTGCTAATATCACAATCAGATTTTCCTCTGACTTCAACATCCCACCCCTTTCTTCAGAGTGCAGGTACTGCCCTTCCTACCTCCAGGACTCAAGTCTGACTATCTGGTTTCCCTAAATCTGCTGAAAATTAACTTGGTCACACTCTAACAGGATGTTAATTAAGAACCACATGGGAAGCACAATGAAGGAGAGGTGGGGATGTGCAGTTTGGAGGGTCATCCAAATTGTGATGTCTCCACACTTCTGGCAAAACAGCTATTTAGTGAATGATAAACATGTTTGCATGTTTTGGGTCATCTTACCTTAGTGAGAGATGATTGGTGCATTAAAAAATAAATACATGACTTATTGAAGAAAATAACTTGTACATATTTTTGTTAGTAAGTCATGCCAAAATAGGGAAAATACAAACTATAGATGCTAAAAGAATGCTACAGAAACACTTGGACAAATTTTTGGAATCAGTTAAAGGGTTGCTTCAGTTTAATGTGGGCATAGGTATGGTAGTTATAAAGCTGACAGACAGAGAAGAGAGACAAAAGACGGGGTTCCATCTGGAGTGAGAAAAGCTCAAAAATGTTGAAAAAGACTTTGCCCCAAATCTGTTCCCTAAACTGCATACAGTGGTACCCCGGTTTACGATGGTCCCCAAACTCACCCTTTTATGTAAGTTTATTTTTTTAAATGCTTTTGTAAGTGTAATTTTGGGGGTCTAAAAGGACTAGTCTATTTTACAACATTTCTTAAGGAGATAAATTCGTTTGGTAATGTCACTTGAACAGCATTCTGGAATGAAAAAATATCGTAAACCGGGGTACCACTGTATATATAAAATAACATCAGCATCATGGGTTTAGCTTGGAAACATTGAGTGGCATTTAGGAACCTAGACAGATGTAAATATGTGGCACTGGTGTGGAAATCCTTGCCTATTAAAACAAAGTGAAATGATTAATTACAAATTAGTGTAAGAAGATTGGAACTTATTTTCATTAAGAAAGCAATGAAGAAAGACTGAAAGAGCTAGGTCTTCATCACTAGTGAAATTAAAATGGGATATATTCATGAAATAGAAATTTTTGTACTTCAGGCATAGATCGGTAAGCAAGGATGGACTCTTTGCTAGGAATGTAACAAACACAAAAAGACACGGTTGAAAATTACTCTCTCAAATGAACCCCAGCAATATCAGAAAATATTTTAACAAAGTAGTAAAGGTGTGGAAGAAGTGAATAATGATACTGGAAGGAAGACTCCATACAGGGGTTTAGAAATAGATATGATGGTTATTTCGCATCAGTCGGTTGAAGCTAAAAGGCAAGACCAAAACCAAGAGCTCACCCTTTGTAAACTCAAGTAGGTACTGTAATTACAAATAAATAATTACAAACACATACACGTGCACCTGTTGTGCCTTGTAAGCCAAACTTGCTGCCTTGACTTATGCAGTAGTGGTTGTTTTGCTAAACAAGTTTAGCATATACAATATTCAGTTTTGCTTTAACTCTGTAAAATAAGCAGAAACTTGACAAAATTAATATATTTGATTGCTAGTATTTAATACTAAATAAAAATTAAGGTGACCTAACATTGGTTAATTCACATGACTATATTTTAATACATAAGACAGATTTCATTTTTTTTTTTTTTTTTTTTTTTAAGGCAGTTTGCAG
Source organism: Cherax destructor (assembly GCA_009830355.1). NCBI lineage: Eukaryota > Metazoa > Arthropoda > Malacostraca > Decapoda > Parastacidae > Cherax > Cherax destructor. Next base: position 4,596 of record WNWK01041181.1, on the reverse strand, counting down.
TTTGACCCATTTGCTTTTTAGGCATGAGATGCACATTTATATATACAGCCTCTCCTCACTTAATAATGACAGAGTTCCATTCCTAAGACCACGCCGGTAAACGAATTCGTCGCTAAGTGAGAAGCATACTATAAAAATAATAATAATAATAGTTTATTTAGACATGGTACAACGATACATAGTTAGGTAGACATGATACATAGGTATAAATGAGATGTACATGCCAAAAGCCCCTAATATGCTGTGCATTGCAGGCATTCTTAGGACTATTTAACTCTTAAACTGTCCACACGTAGATCTACGTTCACTCGCGCACTGCTCCGAATATATAAAAAAAATTTTTTTTTTTAAATGAAGAGCACATTTTTATAAACAGGATAGGCTAAAAAAAAAAATTTAGGGCCAGTACTTACCGAGATATAAGCCCGCGAAGTTGGTGCTAAATGATGTGGTGTCGGCAACATGGAGCACTGCCGCTTGCAGAAACAATAAACACTTATCGTTTTTTTTCATTTTTTTTCCATTTTCTGTTGTTTTCATGCTATGATAATAATGTTTTGATGCAGATCTTTTGATATCATTGCCAATTCTTGTTTAGACACAAATGTTTGGTAGTGAATTAGTAATCATACTGTCACGAACACACATGTTCACACTGATTGATGAATTTGTACACCTGGTTCAATCACATACTATTGTTTACATATATATACAAGGTATTTACAGGTCCCATTTATGTTTCTAGAAGTCCACCACTGTATGATACTCCAAGAAGCATGGATTCATACAGAGTGCCACTCCACATTTTCGCACTTGGGGTCGCTGTTTACTGTAAGCACACACAACACACTTTTTCTGAGAGTACTTCTTCTTTGGAGTAGATGGTAATGGTATCAGGCAGTGACAGTTAGGGATTATTCTGTTAGGCACTTACCCTTCTGGTTGTGGGGTGACAGGTCGCTGTTGTGGGGTGACAGGTTGCTGCTGTGGGGTGACAGGTCGCTGTTGTGGGGTGACAGGTCTAGGTGTGGTACCATACTTTCTCGCTATCTGCTTGATGACATTTAGGGTGAAATCCGCATATTGTCGCTTCCCAGTCTTTATTTCATACATGTTGAAGGCATTGAGCATTGCAATGTCAACAAGGTGGAAAAACACTTTTATATACCACTTGCGACTCCTACGAACACAGTCAACAAAGCCTATCATCATGTCACACTTATCGACTAGTTGCATATTGTTCGTATAGTCGATGACAACAGCTGGTTTTTCAACAGGTTGATTGTTGAGCTTGCTGATTCTGTCTGTTTGTACCATCTCGTTTCTGTGGATGGTTGACAGCAATGTCACGTCCCTTTTGTCATGCCATGTCAGTGCCATGATGTCATTGGCATGAAACGCTTGCACTACACTTCCTCCAGTGAACTTTGGCATGTGTTTTCTATTTCTTCTCACTGTTCCACATATATCAGTATTGTTCACACGTAGGAAATCAGCAAGCATAGGGCTTGTGTACCAGTTGTCTGTGAACAATGTATGACCTTTGCCAAGGTATGGTTGCATCATCTTGCGAACAACATCACCAGAAATGCCCAACATGCGCCTGGTATCATCGAGTGTATTTTTCCCTGTGTAGATAATGACATCCAACACAAGACCAGTCTCACAGTCACACATAACAAACAGTTTTATACCAAAGCGATTACGTTTGCTTGGTATATATTGTTTGAATGACAGTCGTCCCTTGAACAGAACCAAGGACTCGTCAACAACAATGTTCTTGAATGGATAAAAGTAGGCACTGAATTTTTGCTTGACATACATAAACAATTCCCGGATTTTGTAAAGGAGGTCATTTCGGTTTGGTGTATTCCTGTCTGAGAAATGCAACATTCTCAGCAACAGAATGAATCTGTTGCAGGACAGGAGGTCACGGAAGACTGGAGTGCTAATGAAGGAGTCTGTGGACCAGTAGTTTGCTATATTGTTCTTATATGTGTGTGGCATAAGCATGATAGTGCCAAGGAATAAATACATTTCAGCCACAGTTGTTTCTTTCCACCTGCGCAGCCGTGACGATTCTGTAACATTTACATAGTCCATTGTATACTGGTAGTACAGGTTGGTCTGGGTAACAATCAGGTTCATTATCGGCTCATCAAAGTATAGTTGAAAATAGTCTAACTCAGTAGACTCATTTGTGATGGGACAGTGTGGCATGATGCCACTTCCACTGTCATCAAAATTGAAAGGATGTGGCACGAATGGTGTATGTTCAGTCTAAATCCATTCACGATCAGATGGTGCAGGGTGGACCTGTGGCAGGGGACGTGGGGGAGAAGGAGGAGGGACGGGAGTGGGGCCAGCACATGGTTGAGAGGGTGCCGCGTGGTCCTTTGTCTGTCCACACACCGCGCCACGAGGACCAAGCACCGTGCCACCCACCACCTCTTCCCAGCATACTCTCCTTCATTATCACTTTCACTATCAGTGGCAGGGGTTCTGGATTGTGACCTGCCACGACCCTTGCCTGTGACTGCATATGGCACACTGCCTGAACGTAGGTTATGACGCCCAAAAGTACGTTTCACTGGGGAATAATGATAATCACTGTCACTCGACGAATCGTCTATGGGCATAAAATCGATTTCATCATCGTCACTTATATCACTTTCACTATCATAACACATAGAAAATGATAATTTCCTCTTGCGGAGTTGCCTTTGGGTACTAACACTAGCAACCCCAGAGGTGCTGGGCTGAGGGTCTGTGGCCACACTGGCCACCCCAGAAGTGCTGGGCTGAGGGTCTGGTATGGCCACACTGGCCACACTGGCCACACTGTCCACACTGGCCACCCCAGAGGTGATGGGCTGAGGGTCATCTGGGTTGTCATCAATAGTTTCACTAATTCCTTGATTATTAGTGGCTATATCACTGTCTAGTCCACTAAGCTCGCGTTCTCTATCACTTTCCGAGAATAGTAGTGTTAATACGACGAGGCGTGAGTGAGTCACGAGGATGTGCCATGATGTTAACCCAAGATGAAGCTGAAACTAACTGGGGCTACCATGCGGTACCCAGGCGTCCCCGATTTTTTTCATACTGCGCACACTGAGGGCGCAGACCCATTCTCTCATGTCTAGGCGACTCAGGCCTATCGCGCTAAATTTGAACGAATGAAAAATAAAACGTAGATCTACGTTCGGAGCAGTACGCGTACAAACGTATATCTACGTGTGGACAGTTTAAGGGTTAATAGTAGACTACATGGTAAAAAATTATGGTTGATAATTTATAAAATAAGTATAATTGTGTTTCTAAGTTATAAAATTTGAATATAAGTTGAACATAATAATTTATTAATTGTATCAATGCAACTAATTGAGTGAGATAACAATTTAAAACAATTAACTGCATTGCAGGTTCCAGTTTACGTGGTCATTATAATGTAAATGTTATAGAAACAGTTAGCTTGGTATGTATTATTCATAACAGGTTTTTACATTTAAGTGATTAATCAGGTTTATACATTTAAGTGATTATTCCACTTTGTTGGGAATGTTTGATATTGAGCATTTAGGTTTGGGTGAGAAGGTGGTTTTTTAGCATCGTTTTGAATTGGGGTACAGGCAGGGTTTCTTTGGCAATGACAGGTAATGAATTCCAAATTTTCGTGCCTTTTATATGCATTGAGTTTTTACATAGTGTTAGATGGACACGGGGAACATCGAGGAGTGATCTGTGTCTAGTGTTATGGTCATGTGTCCTGTTAAAATTGGTAAGGAGAAGTTTGAGTGGTGGGTTAATATTTGCATAGTGTTCTATGTATGTAATAGGCACAGTAAAAAGTATGAATGTCTTGTATGGTGCGTAAGTTTAGGTTTTAGAATATTGGTGCAGTATGTTGTCTGGAGTGTGAATTTGCTATCATTCTAACTGCTGCCTTTTGTTGTGTTATTAATGGTCTGAGATGAGTTATTGATGTAGAGCCCCATGCGCAGATTCCATAGGTGAGGTAGGGGTAAATGAGAGTGATATAGGGTAAGGAGAGCTGGTTGTGGAACATAGTACCGTATCTTGGATAGTATTCCCACGGTCTTTGAGACTTTCTTGGAAATTTGTTGTATATGTGTCTGAAATTTGAGGCCACTGTCAAGATGGATTCCTAAGAATTTTCCCTCTGTGAGTTTTGTGATAGGGGACCCGTTTATCATTATGTTAAGTGGTCCGTTTGTAGCTCTGTTCCCAAACTGAATAAAATAGGTTTTATCAATATTGAGAGTAAGTTTGTTAGTCATCATCCAGGTAGATATTTTCTGCAATTCAGTATTTACAGTGTTGGCTAGTATGTCTGGGCTTGGGTGCGAGATAACGTATGTAGTGTCATCTGCAAATAGTATGGGTGTGAGTAGTTGAGATACATTTGGTAGGTCGTTAATGTAAATGAGAAAGAGAAGTGGGCCAAGAACACTTCCCTGTGGGACACCTACTGTAATAGTTTGCGCGGTAGAGCTAGCTCCATTTGTATACACATATTAATAATAATAATAATAATAATAATAATACTTTATTGAGACATGGTACAATGATACA
>WNWK01041180.1:0-16574 GCA_009830355.1 Cherax destructor | reverse complement strand
ATGGAAGTCCGCTATTAAAAATATCCTTGGTTGGTTAACTATTCACTTCTTTCCCACATTTAGCACTGAGGAGAACGCTGGTATAGCCTGACAGTTTCCTGGAGTTTGTTTTGTAGATTTATCGGTTTCTCCTGTGTTTCCTCCCATTAACACTGCTGCAGTTGATATGATGGTCAGGTACTGTCAGTATAATTAGAATGTCGCTTCGTAGTTGTACATCTGGCAGTAGCTGGTGATTGAATGTCAGTCAGCCATGTTTAAATGATCACTTACAACCCTCACCTGGCACTGAGGGAAAAAAATCGACACTACACTACATTACAGACCTGTCATTTTCCTTGTATTTTGTTGATTAGGTTTTCCCTTATGTTGACTTCACATTAACACTGTGTAGTTGATATGGGAGTCAGTCACTCAGTGTAGTGGTAAACGTTGCTTGTCAGGATTGTACGTCTGGTAGCGGGTCTGGTATTTGAATGCCGGTCTCCTCTTTTGGTCATATTTGGTCCATTTCGCTGTAGTCACCGTCAGTTTTCTTGTCACTGTAAGTTTCTTGTATGTTGTTACAACAGTTCCAGCAAATAGACCATTGCTGGAGTCTCGACGGCCCAGGGAATGGCAAAATATAGGAGCAGCCTTGATGTTGCTGCCTGGTGCCTGGTGTTGTTACGGTGTTGTTATTTTTAGTGGACTGTATTTTGGTATTGGACTGATTAGAAAGAGAAGGAAGAGAGTACACACATTATAAAACCATCACTCACCCCTTATCATTGATAGTCGTTGGAGATCGTTGACGATACCACAGTGCTTATACTAATTATAACATCCTAACCGGCAGGTATCAGACTGTCATAAAAGGATAAGTACTTAGCTGTGGGTGAGGGAGTCGCTTCCTTCGTGCTCCCTCGCATCGATCTCATGGTCCTGCTCGGTAGCTATTATTCTCCAGGCAAGACGATGATGGTGGATTGGTTGTCCTGATTAAGCTTTAACAACTCTGTGGTCCTCGGGACAGGACTAAGAATTTACCATGCGGTTAGTCGGGAAATGGCGACTTGTATCATCTCGCTCATTCCCTTAATCACGATTTATTACCCCAAATTTCTTCACAGATCACATGACGACTTAATGATTCACTGGTTTACCCTCATTATTGTTCACTTCATTAAAGTTCGAAGTCGATGGGTCGAGATGAAAATGATAACCCGCTACCATTCCATCATGCCCAAAATGGCGGCCTCGTGTGGCGTCCTTCACCCGGCGGCACACAATGTATTTCTTTCCCCTCCAATTCTTTATAAATAATAGTGTTATATTGAAGCGTTATATTGAAGCATATTGAAGCATATTCTTCAATTTTTACTATTATATTACCATCCTACTAAACACTTGTTACAATGTAATATCATCATATTGTATTTTGAACAATGTATTATCATCATATTGTAATTTGAACGATCTAATAAGACAAACTCACTCAATTACTCTAATATTATGTTCATAGTCTATAAGCCATCAGATTAAGCTGCCCCTAATGCCATGGCATGCCAGTGGCTCTCCTTGCACTTCAATTTATGATTGTAATAACATAACCTATGTAAACTAGCATTGAAATAAAATTTGTATTTGTATTTGTATTTGAAAAGATGATTCACTGGACTTTAACGTCCCACAGTATTCACCAATACTTATTCCCATCACTTCCGCCCACGACAGTCACCCAGAATCAGGGTTTTCGATCGCGTCAAGTCAGACAGTCACGTCCCCTAAGCCATAGTTACCATGGTTAGGCCTATACCGGCGTCACTCGCCATTTCACAATTTACCACTCAATTACAGTGGTTCCCGGACTTAATGTCCCACATTATATGCGGAGTACAGTTGCAACACTCCCTATTACGAAGTGAGGCCGTTAATAGCGGTTTGGCCGTTGGAAACGCCAAATTCCTGACTCCATTCCGGTCTTGATACCCTACGCCTATGGGCATATACACGAGACTGCCCGCTCCACTTGAATCCTCCCCTTTCTCCCCTCTGCCTTCGCGCATGCGTGACTGTGTGTTGGTTCTCTCTCCATACCCAGATAAATGTTAAACAACACATTAATGGTATCTATTCACATTGGAAAGTTTATCGAATATAACTTTCGGAAAATTCCAATATTTTCCACAATTATTATTATTGGTAGTAGTAGTAGTAGTAGCAGCAGTAGTAGCAATAGTAGTAGTAGTTTAGTTTAATATCTTTATTATGCACCCCATACCCATCCTGTGGGCGGTAGTCAAAAGCAGTAGTAGTAGTAGTAAATATCCATCCACTATTACATCAAGGACGCCAGTAGAAATAAATCACTTTGACTTTTTTGGGGGGTTATCCTAGATAAGTTACATTATGTATGATTATTGTATTCATGCGTACAGTTCAGTTCAGACTCTCAGGTAAGGACCCACTAGGGGCGAGGGGGAAGTGGGGACAGAAGAAGAATAGCCGGTGAGAGGAAGAGCTGAAGTAGAAGAGAAAGAATCAGGACTAAACCCAACAGTCTAACTACTTTAGGTTCATGTGTACCTACGCCTAAATAAACTTACATTACGTTTTTCTCTTCAACATTCTTATTATTTTTTTAAATTGAAGAGTTGCTTTTTGTTATGTATAAATATGGATCTCTCCTTGTATGATATACTATATGCTTTTAACCTACTATTTTAACTGAAGCAATTGCTTGGAAAATGAAATTATATTACTTTATTATAATGTTAACATCACAAAATATTTGTACTATTTTAGTTAAGTTATCGTTATAAATATTTCTTTATAAATCAAGTTTCAGAGAAAATGTACAAAATTAGTGGGACACTTAAGTATTTTTTTTAACTTCTGCGCCCATCATGTAAAAATAAAGATAAGATAAGATTTCTTCGGATTTTTAACCCCGGAGGGTTAGCCACCCAGGATAACCTAAGAAAGTCAGTGCGTCATCGAGGACTGTCTGTCTTATTTCCATTGGGGTCCTTAATCTTGTCCCCCAGGATGCGACCCACACCAGTCGACTAACAACCCAGGTACCTATTTGCTGCTAGGTGAACATGACAACAGGTGTAAGGAAACACGTCGAAATGTTTCCACCCGCCGGTGGAAAATAACAAAAGAAGGCACAATACCGTGACAAATAACCCGCATATAGAAGAAAGGAGCTTACGACGACGTTTCGGTCCGACTTGGACCATTTACAAAGTCTCTATATCTGGTTTATTTTCATTATATTCTTTTAATCCTTTCCGCCAGCATCAAGGCGCCTCCCTAGTTAGTTAGTTTAATATTTTTATTATGCATCACATACCCATCCCATGGGCGGTAGTCAAAAGATTACAGAGGTACATAATGGACCGCAAAGTTTTGAAAGTTGAACAAGTTACAGTGGTAATGAACTGTTTACTTGTTTATATCTGGTTACAATGGTTATGAATTATTTATGCAGACATTGATTAGGTCACTTTGCGACAAGGTTAGTTCCAGAGCTAAGGAAAATGTCCTACGAAGAAAGGTTATGGGAAATCGGCCTGACGACACTGGAGGACAGGAGGGTTAGGGAAGACATGATAACGACATATAAAATACTGGGAGGAATTGACAGGGTAGATAGAGACAGGATGTTCCAGAGAGGGACACAGAAACAAGGGGGCACAATTGGAAGTTGAAGACTCAGATGAGTCAAAGGGATGTTAGGAAATATTTCTTCAGCCATAGAGTAGTCAGGAAGTGGAATAGTCTAGCAAGTGAAGTAGTGGAGGCAGGAACCATACATAGCTTTAAGACGAGGTATGATGAAGCTCATGGAGCAGGGAGAGAAGGGACCCAGTAGCGGTCAGTGAAGAGGCGGGGCCAGGAGCTGAGTCTCGATCATTGCAATCACAATTAGGTGAGTACACAACCGAGGAAGAAGTGAAGAGACTGCTAAGCGAGCTAGATACCTCAAAAGCAATGGGGCTGGATAACATCTCTCCATGGGTCCTGAGAGAGGGAGCAGAGGCGCTATGTATACCACTACAACAATCTTCAACACATCTATCGAAACAGGGCGACTACCTGAGGTATGGAAGACAGCAAATGTAGTCCAATTTTTTAAAAAAGGAGAGAGACACGAAACACTAAACTACAGACATGTATAGTATGCAAGGTCATGGAGAAGATTATCAGGAGAAGAGTGGTGGAGACCTGGAAAGGAATGAGCTTATCAACGACGGCCAACACGGTTTCAGGGACGGGAAATCCTGTGTCACAAACCTACACAAAATACTGGAGTTCTATGACAGGGTGACAGCAGTAAGACAAGAGAGAGAGGGGTGGGTTGATTGCTTTTTCTTAGACTGTAAGAAGGCGTTTGACAGTTCCACACAAGAGATTAGTGCAAAAGCTGGAGGGCCAGGCAGGAATAACAGGGAAGGCACTGCAATGGATCAGGAAATACCTGTCAAGAAGACAACAGCGAGTCATGGTACGTGGTGAGGTGTCAGAGTGGGCGCCTGTGACGAGCGGGGTTCCACAGGGGTCAATCCTAGGACCGGTGCTGTTTCTGGTATTTGTGAACGACATGTCTGAAGGAATAGACTCACAAGTGTCCCTGTTTGCAGATGATGTGAAGTTAATGAGAAAAATTCAATCGAACGAGGACCAGGCAGAACTACAAAGGGATCTGGACAGGTTGCAGGCCTGGTCCAGCAACTACCTCCTGGAGTTCAACCCCACCAAGTGCAAAGTAATGAAGTTTGGGGAAGGGCAGAGAAGACCGCAGACGGAGTACAATCTATGGGGCCTGAGACTACAAACCTCATTCAAGGAAAAGGATCTTGGGGTGAGTATAACACCGGGCACATCTCCTGAGGAGCACATGAACTAAATAACAGCTGCAGCTTACGAGCGCCTAGCAAACCTAAGAACAGTATTCCGACATCTCAATAAGGAATCGTTCAGGACCCTGTATACCATGTATGTCAGACGTATATTAGAGTTTGCAACACCAGTTTGGAATTCACACCTAGTGAAACACGTAAGGAAACTAGAGAAAGTGCAAAGGTTTGCAATAAGACTAGTTCCAGAGCTAAGGAGCATGTCCTACGAAGAGAGGTTAAGGGAAATCGACCTGATGATGCTGGAGAACAGTAGAGATAGGGGGTATATGATAACAACATATATAATACAATACTGAGAGGAATCGACAAGGTGGATAGATACAGGATGTTCCAGAAATGGGACACAGCAACAAGGGGGTTACAGTTGGGAGTTGAAGACTCAGATGAATCACAGGGATGTTAGGAAGTATTTCTTCAGTCACAGAGTTGTCAGGAAGTGGAATAGTCTGGGAAGTGATGTAGTGGAGGCAGGATCCATACATAGCTTTAAGAAGAGGTATGATAAAGCACATGGAGCAGTAAGTGACCTTGTAGCGGCCAGCGAAAATTCGGAGCCAGGAGCTGTGAATCGACCCCTGCAACCACAACTAGGTGAGTACACACACACACACACAGCGACCAGTGAAGATGTGGGGCCAAGAGCTGTGAATTGACCCTTGCAACCACAACTAGGTGAGTACACACACAAAGTGGTAATGCTTTATTTACAGTGAGCAAAGTCAGGGTATTTTTCCTGAATGGTTTGTAATATACCACTGTGGATAAAATACTTTGACATTTCTTGAACATTTCTGAGTAAGTTGTCCCTGAATTCATTAATTTTATCGCATTCCAGCACAGCACATAATGACGCAGGATGTGACAATAGTTTATTTGGCAAAGTTTACATTTCGTTTGGTCTACATCCAGTGGCGGTTAATTAACCTGCCGAAGATACTTGTAACCCAGGTAGAGCCGGGCAGTAGTGACATCTAAGTCTTCTTATTCTGTTGGATGCACCATAGACATGTGGCTCTTCCTGCATGATAGAATGATGATAGATGGACTGGCTGGTGTCAGTCTCCCTCAGTCTTAAGTCAATAACGTTCGGATGAAGTTCTTTTCGTTCTATTGTTCTCAAACTTTTAATCTCAAGATTGTAATCTACTCCCTCTCTTAAGGAATATAACTTAGTTATATTCCTTAGATATATCATATATCTGAAGACCAATGTGCGATGGAATCCACAGAAGGTGCACTCCGACTCCACTGTCCACAATCCTACTATACCTGTGTCTGGCTTTATTATGTACCCCATATCCATTCCGTGGGCTGTAGTCAACAGATTACAGAGGTACATAATGGGTCCAAGGACTGGACCGCAGAGTTCTGATAGCTGAACAAGTTACAGTGGTAATGAACTGTTTACACGCCTCCCTGGGAGGGAAGAATAGTGAAAATCTGTCAGGACAAAGTTTCGCTCCTTGTAACCTTTATCAAGTCATGACTTAATCAGGTTGCAGACAACTTTCACCAAGTAGCCTAGCGAGGTTCTCACGTCAGGGACAGCCATCTCACGTTCAAGTATCACCAAGTAGCCTAGCGAGGTTCTCACGTCAGGGACAGCCATCTCACGTTCAAGTATCACCAAGTAGCCTAGCGAGGTTCTCACGTCAGGGACAGCCATCTCACGTTCAAGTATCACCAAGTAGCCTAGCGAGGTTCTCACGTCAGGGACAGCCATCTCACGTTCAAGGATCACCAAGTAGCCTAGCGAGGTTCTTACGTCAGGGACAGCCATCTCACGTTCAATGATCACCAAGTAGCCTAGCGAGGTTCTCACGTCAGGAACAGCCATCTCACGTTCAGTGATCACCAAGTAGCCTAGCGAGGTTCTCACGTCAGGGACAGCCATCTCATGTTCAAGTATCACCAAGTAGCCTAGCGAGGTTCTCACGTCAGGGACAGCCATCTCACGTTCAAGTATCACCAAGTAGCCTAGCGAGGTTCTTACGTCAGGGACAGCCATCTCACGTTCAAGTATCACCAAGTAGCCTAGCGAGGTTCTCACGTCAGGGACGGCCATCTCACGTTCAAGTATCACCAAGTAGCCTAGCGAGGTTCTTACGTCAGGGACAGCCATCTCACGTTCAATGATCACCAAGTAGCCTAGCGAGGTTCTCACGTCAGGAACAGCCATCTCACGTTCAGTGATCACCAAGTAGCCTAGCGAGGTTCTCACGTCAGGGACAGCCATCTCATGTTCAAGTATCACCAAGTAGCCTAGCGAGGTTCTTACGTCAGGGACGGCCATCTCACGTTCAAGTATCACCAAGTAGCCTAGCGAGGTTCTCACGTCAGGGACAGCCATCTCACGTTCAAGTATCACCAAGTAGCCTAGCGAGGTTCTCACGTCAGGGACGGCCATCTCACGTTCAATGATCACCAAGTAGCCTAGCGAGGTTCTCACGTCAGGGACAGCCATCTCACGTTCAAGTATCACCAAGTAGCCTAGCGAGGTTCTCACGTCAGGGACAGCCATCTCACGTTCAAGTATCACCAAGTAGCCTAGCGAGGTTCTCACGTCAGGGACGGCCATCTCACGTTCAATGATCACCAAGTAGCCTAGCGAGGTTCTCACGTCAGGGACAGCCATCTCACGTTCAAGTATCACCAAGTAGCCTAGCGAGGTTCTCACGTCAGGGACAGCCATCTCACGTTCAAGGATCACCAAGTAGCCTAGCGAGGTTCTCACGTCAGGGACAGCCATCTCACGTTCAATGATCACCAAGTAGCCTAGCGAGGTTCTCACGTCAGGGACAGCCATCTCACGTTCAAGTATCACCAAGTAGCCTAGCGAGGTTCTCACGTCAGGGACGGCCATCTCACGTTCAAGTATCACCAAGTAGCCTAGCGAGGTTCTTACGTCAGGGACAGCCATCTCACGTTCAATGATCACCAAGTAGCCTAGCGAGGTTCTCACGTCAGGAACAGCCATCTCACGTTCAGTGATCACCAAGTAGCCTAGCGAGGTTCTCACGTCAGGGACAGCCATCTCATGTTCAAGTATCACCAAGTAGCCTAGCGAGGTTCTTACGTCAGGGACGGCCATCTCACGTTCAAGTATCACCAAGTAGCCTAGCGAGGTTCTCACGTCAGGGACAGCCATCTCACGTTCAAGTATCACCAAGTAGCCTAGCGAGGTTCTCACGTCAGGGACAGCCATCTCACGTTCAAGTATCACCAAGTAGCCTAGCGAGGTTCTCACGTCAGGGACGGCCATCTCACGTTCAATGATCACCAAGTAGCCTAGCGAGGTTCTCACGTCAGGGACAGCCATCTCACGTTCAAGTATCACCAAGTAGCCTAGCGAGGTTCTCACGTCAGGGACGGCCATCTCACGTTCAAGTATCACCAAGTAGCTTAGCGAGGTTCTCACGTCAGGGACATCCATCTCACGTTCAGTGATCACCAAGTAGCCTAGCGAGGTTCTTACGTCAGGGACAGCCATCTCACGTTCAAGGATCACCAAGTAGCTTAGCGAGGTTCTCACGTCAGGGACAGCCATCTCACGTTCAATGATCACCAAGTAGCCTAGCGAGGTTCTCACGTCAGGGACAGCCATCTCACGTTCAATGATCACCAAGTAGCTTAGCGAGGTTCTCACGTCAGGGACAGCCATCTCACGTTCAAGGATCACCAAGTAGCCTAGCGAGGTTCTCACGTCAGGGACAGCCATCTCACGTTCAAGTATCACCAAGTCTGAGTCCTTTTAGCGAGGTTCTCACGTCAGGGACAGCCATCTCACGTTCAAGTATCACCAAGTAGCCTAGCGAGGTTCTCACGTCAGGGACAGCCATCTCACGTTCAAGGATCACCAAGTAGCCTAGCGAGGTTCTCACGTCAGGGACAGCCATCTCACGTTCAAGGATCACCAAGTAGCCTAGCGAGGTTCTTACGTCACGGACAGCCATCTCACGTTCAAGGATCCTACTGGAAATAAATAATTTTGTCAGATTAGTTTTGGGGCTGTCCTAGGTAATTTACCCATATGTTGCTATGTGTGATAATTGTACTTAGGTGTACTGTGTACCTGCACGTCAATAAACTTACGTACTTAATTAGGTGTCACCCCGCATAATACAATATTATATAAAGTTTTATATGTGTATTTTGTATTTAAATCTAAAACACAAAACTCGTCTTACAATAGCAAATTGTTTTGTATTTGAAATATTACATATAAAGGACCCTAAAGGAAATATAGTCACTCTGTCTGACTTTTTTGGGTTATCCTAGGTTCTCTACACATATGCTGCTATGTATGATAATCTATGTAACTGTATGTGTGTATACCTGAATAAACTTACTTACCATGATTTTTAAAGGGGTGGAGGGGTAAACCAGTGGAAGACCTCAGTCAGATGACCAAAAGCTCCAGCGGTGGGTCGTCATCTGACTAAGACCCGCGTCAGGAAACACTTGTCCTGTTTCCTGACAAACATTGTACCTACCATTTGAAATATTTTTTTTTTTAAATCAAAACAATAAAAATGCAATTAGTCACTATGGCTGCATTTTAAACCTGTTCATCACGCCACAAGAATACGTTAATCCCTAAAATAGGGATTAAAAACTCTCAGCATATATACGCCGAAAGAAATATACCCCTCGGTTTAATGAGAGGGTTTTTTTTAAAGTCCTAAGCTTAAGGCTTATATTCCCGGCCTGTCATTCCCAGGTTGGGGTTAAAGAAGAGCCTGAGCGACTGACCACTTCAAAACAACGTCTACATTGCTCAGCATATTAGGGGCTTTTGGCCCCTAATATATTATTATTACATTATTATTATTATTATTATTATAAGGGTGATGTACTCATTGCATCGTCTTAACATCTTTACTGCTTCTGCTACGTCCTTTGTACGTTTGGGAATAAAGTTACCTAACTACTGCACATGTGTCTTACCAAGTGCCCTGACCTTCCGACCCGTGGAGCGTGAGGGAGGGCTTAGCGTCTTTCAATAAATAGAATAATAATTCCTGGTTGCAGGGCCAACTTAATCTTTTTTATATAGCCACACTCACCACTAACTGTCCGTGTGATCTGATCTATCACTCGTCCTTAATAATGATGATGATGATGATAATAATAATAATAATAATAATAATAATAATAATAATAATAATAATAATAATAATAATAATAATAATAATAATAATAATAATAATAATAATAATAATAATAATAATATGCTGTTTTATGATTCTTGAGCGTCTGTTCCCTCGAGAAATTCACAAACGCTGCAATATCAAACCATAAATGGATGAATATTAGGCTTAAGTATCTTTTAGGGCAGAAGAAAGGAATTTATAGGCGCATAAAAAGAGGTGAGGGTCATCTTATAAATCAGTATACTGACATTAAGAGGGACGTTAAAAAGGGAATAAGAAAAGCTAAACGGGACTATGAAATTAAAGTTGCTAGGGATTCAAAAACTAACCCAAAAAGTTTTTTCCAGGTTTATAGAACAAAAGTTAGGGATAAGATAGGTCCCCTTAAAAATAACTTTGGGCATCTTACTGACAAGGAGAATGATATGTGCTCTATTTTTAATAATTATTTTCTCTCGGTTTTCACACAGGAAGACATTAATAATATCCCAGTAATTAATTTTTACAGAGGCCCAGAAGAAGATAAATTATGTAATATCACAGTCACTAGCGAAATGGTTATGAAACAACTAGACCGACTGAAACAAAATAAATCGCCGGTCCTGATGAGCTTTTGCAAGGGTTCTTAAGGAATGCAAAATGGAACTCTGTGAACCAATATCTAACATTTTTAATTTATCTCTTCAAACAGGTGTAGTGTCTGATATGTGGAAGATGGCTAATGTAATTCCTATTTTTAAAGCAGGGGACAAGTCACTACCGTCAAATTACCGCCCAATAAGCCTGACCTCAATTGTAGGCAAATTACTAGAGTCAATTATAGCTGATATTATTAGAAGCCATCTAGATAACCATAATTTGATTAATGATACTCAGCATGGATTCACGAGGGGCCGTTCCTGCCTATCTAATTTATTAACCTTCCATAACCCAAGCACTTATAAGTTAAATAACGTAGAACTTAGCCATACAGATTGCGAGAAGGACTTGGGGGTGATGGTAAGCAGCAACCTTAAACCAAGACAGCAATGCCTAAGCGTACGTAATAAGGCAAATAGATTACTGGGATTTATATCAAGAAGTGTTAGCAACAGAAGTCCAGAGGTTATATTACAGCTTTATACATCATTAGTAAGGCCTCACCTAGATTACGCAGCTCAGTTCTGGTCTCCATATTACAGAATGGACATAAATTCGTTAGAAAACATTCAGCGTAGAATGACTAAATTAATACATAGCATTAGAAATCTTCCTTACGAAGAAAGATTGAAGACCCTAAAATTACATTCACTTGTAAGACGTAGAATGAGGGAGACATGATCGAGGTATACAAGTGGAAAATGGGTATTAACAAAGGGGATATAAATAAGGTCTTGAGGATATCTCTCCAAGAGAGAACCGCAATAATGGATTCAAGTTAGATAAGTTTAGATTTAGAAAGGATATAGGAAAGTATTGGTTTGGAAATAGGGTAGTTGATGAGTGGAACAGTCTGCCTAGTAGGGTTATTGAAGCTAGGACCTTGGGTAGTTTCAAATTTAGGTTGGATAAATTCATGAGTGAGAGGGGTTGGATTTGAGTGGGACTCGCGCATGAGTGGGTAGAATTGTCAAAGCTTATTTCTTGGGTAGCATTGAAAATTGGGTTGAGCAAATATTCTGTTAGTGGGACGGATTGTGAAGGACCTGCCTAGTATGGGCCAACAGGCCTGCTGCAGTGTTCCTCCTTTCTTATGTTCTTATGTTCACTAAAGCTTTTGAGGCTGTTGATCACGATAAAGAATTCGATATTGTTTATTTAGACTTTAGTAAGGCTTTTGATAGAGTACCGCACCAGAGACTGTTAAAGAAAGTGGCAGCTCATGGCATTGGGGGAAAAGTGCTGTCATGGATCGAGTCATGGCTCACCAATAGGAAGCAGAGAGTGTGCATAAATGGTGTTAAATCCGAATGGGGACTTGTAACAAGTGGTGTTCCACAGGGATCAGTCTTAGGCCCATTGTTATTTATAATATATATCAATGACCTTGACGAGGGAATTACTAGTGATATGAGCAAATTCGCCGACGACACGAAGATAGGTAGGATAATTGATTCAAACATAGATGTCATAGAACTTCAGGAAGATTTAGACAAACTTAATTCGTGGTCAGAAAAGTGGCAGATGCAATTCAATGTAGATAAATGCAAGGTTCTGAAGCTCGGGAGTGTCCATAACCCAAGCACTTATAAGTTAAATAACGTAGAACTTAGCCATACAGATTGCGAGAAGGACTTGGGGGTGATGGTAAGAAGCAACCTTAAACCAAGACAGCAATGCCTAAGCTTACGTAATAAGGCAAATAGATTACTGGGATTTATATCAAGAAGTGTTAGCAACAGAAGTCCAGAGGTTATATTACAGCTTTATACATCATTAGTAAGGCCTCACCTACATTACGCAGCTCAGTTTTGGTCTCCATATTACAGAATGGACATAAATTCGTTAGAAAACATTCAGCGTAGAATAACTAAATTAATACATAGCATTAGAAATCTTCCTTACGAAGAAAGATTGAAGACCCTTAAATTACATTCACTTGTAAGACGTAGAATGAGGGGAGACATGATCGAGGTATAAGAACATAAGAACATAAGAAAGGAGGAACACTGCAGCAGGCCTGTTGGCCCATACTAGGCAGGTCCTTCACATTCCATCCCACTAACAGAATATTTGTTCAACCTAATTTTCAATGCTACCCAAGAAATAACCTTTGATAATTTTATTTACTCATGTGCAATTCCCACTCAAATCCAACCCCTTTCACTCATGAATTTATCCAACGTAAATTTAAAACTACCCAAGGTCCTTGCTTCAATAACCCTACTAGGCAGACTGTTCCACTCATCAACTACCCTATTTCCAAACCAATACTTTCCTATATCCTTTCTAAATCTAAACTTATCTAACTTGAATCATTATGCGGGTTCTCTCTTGGAGAGATACCCTCAAGACCTTATTTATATCCCCTTGTTAATACCCATTTTCCACTTGTATACCTCGATCAGGTCTCCCTCATTCTACGTCTTACAAGTGAATGTAATTTAAGGGTCTTCAATCTTTCTTCGTAAGTAAGATTTCTAATGCTATGTATTAATTTAGTCATTCTACGCTGAATGTTTTCTAACAAATTTATGTCCATTCTGTAATATGGAGACCAGAACTGAGCTGCTAATCTAGGTGAGGCCTTACTAATGATGTATAAAGCTGTAATATAACCTCTGGACTTCTGTTGCTAACACTTCTTGATATAAATCCCAGTAATCTATTTGCCTTATTACGTACGCTTAGGCATTGCTGTCTTGGTTTAAGGTTGCTGCTTACCATCACCCCCAAGTCCTTCTCGCAATCTGTATGGCTAAGTTCTACGTTATTTAACTTATAAGTGCTTGGGTTATGGACACTCCCGAGCTTTAGAACTTTGCATTTATCTACATTGAACTGCATCTGCCATTTTTCTGACCAGGAATTGAGTTTGTCTAAATCCTCCTGTAGTTCACTGACATCTACGTCTGAATCGATTATCCTACCTATCTTCGTGTCATCACATTTGCTCATATCATAGAAATTCCCTCGTCAAGGTCATTTATATATATTATAAACAACAACGGGCCCAAAACCGATCCCTGTGGAACGCCACTTGTTACAGATCCCCTCAGTTTTAAACCCCCATTAATGCACACCCTCTGCTTCCTATTGGTGAGCCATGACTCGATCCATGAAAACACTTTCCCCCAATGCCATGAGCAGCCACTTTCTTTAACAGTCTCTGATGTGGTACTCTATCAAAAGCCTTACTAAAACCCAAATAAACAATATCGAATTCTTTATCATGATCAACTGCCTCAAAAGCCTTACTGAAAAAGTTAATAAATTAGTTAGGCAGGAACGGCCCCTGTGAATCCATAAGAACATAAGAAAGGAGGAACACTGCAACAGGCCTACTGGCCCATACCTTGAGTCCATGTCAAAACCAACCCACCAACAAAAATATTTGTCCAACCCATCCCCATCCATGGAACAAACCCTGTCAACCCCCAACAATTGTGCAAGTCCCGTTCAAATCCAACCCTTCTCACTCACAAGAAAACAGAAATAAGGAACACTGCAGCAAGCCAACTGGTCCGTGCTAGGCAGGTCCCCCTAAAACCCAAAACCAATCCCACAAACAAAAACTCCTACCCAACCCACCTACTCCATCCATGGAATATGTTTTGATAATCAGGGCACTATAAAACAGGGTACTGGAAGAGCTGGAGCACCTGGTCCATCACCAGGGTACTGGGGAACCAAAGCACTGGTCCATCACCAGAACACTGAATGAGCCTAAGCACCTGGTCCATCACCAGGGCACTGAGGAGCCAAAGCACCTGGTCCATCACCAGGGCACTGAATGAGCCGAAGTAACTGGTCCATCACCAGGCCATTGAAAGAGCAGAAACACATAAACATAAAAATGGAGGAACACTGCAGAAGGCCTACTGGCCCATACAAGGCAGGTCCATATCAAAACACGTGGTCCATCACCGGGGTACCGTTGGAGCCGAAGCACCTGGTCCTTCACCAGAGCACTGAGGAGCAAAGCACCAAGGGAGCCAAAGCTATTTCTAGTTTAAAGCCCTAACAGCTCCCTCCACTGCAGTTGCCAGTGCCCCCATCCCTGGCATACATGTCATTTCTGCCATAGAAGAGGTCCCAGTTGTCAATGAATGTTACTGAATTTTCCTTACAGTATTTGTCCAGCCAGCAATTGACACCAATTGCCTGGACAGCCATTCATTTCCAACTCCTCTACTTGGCAAATACCACATATGACCGGGTTCCCACCCTTCTTCCTAATTATGTCTATTGCTGACCTAAACCTGCTAGTCAGGTCCTCACTCCTACGTCTGCCAACATCGTTGCCTCCAGCACTGAGACAGATAGAAAAATAAACACATATAATGTGATCCTTCATTGACAACGTTTCTCCCACGCAGCGGGCTTTATCGAGTCACAGACAGTATCATTAATTAAATTATGCCTATCGAGATGGCTTCTTATGTTATCAGCTATAATCGACTCTAATAATTTGCCTACAATTGATGTTAGACTTATTGGGCGGTAATTTGATGGTAACGACTTGTCCCCTGCTTTAAAAATAGGAATTACATTAGCCATCTTCCACGTATCAGACACTACACCTGTTTGAAGAGATAGGTTAAAAATGTTAGTTAAGGGTTCACAGAGTTCAATTTTGCATTCCTTAAGAACCCTTGAAAAAAGCTCATCAGGGCCTGGCGATTTATTTTGCTTCAAACGGTCTATCTGTTTGATAACTATTTCGCTAGTGACTGTGATACTACATAATTTATCTTCTTCAGGCCTACTAAAATACCTAATAATCGATCCCAAATGGATTAACTGAACGATCCCAAATGGATTAACAGGAGGCTAAAACATTTATTAGGGGAGAAAAGAGGAATTTATAGGCGCATCAAAAGAGGAGATGTTAACCTTATTAACCAATATGTTCAGTTGAAAAGAGAAGTAAAAAAGGGGATTAGAAAGGCTAAACGTGACTATGAGATTAAGGTTGCTAATGAATCAAAGACTAATCCAAAAGGGTTCTTTCAAGTGTACAGGACGAAGGTGAGGGAAAAGGTAGGACCTCTGAAAATTGGGAATGGACAGCTGACGGATAACGAACTGGAAATGTGTTCTCTATTTAATGACTATTTTTGTCAGTCTTTACACACGAAGACGTAAATGAGATTCCAGAAATTAACAATTATTCAGTTCTGAAGAATTCAAATTATAATATTACTGTCACGAGGGATATGGTTATCAAACAGATAGATAAACTGAAGCAAAATAAGTCCCCGGGACCCGACGAGTTGTTTTCCAGGGTGCTTAAAAAATGCAAAATGGAACTTAGTCAGCCATTAACGAATGTGTTTAATACGTCCATCCTAACTGGTGTTGTGCCAGAGATGTGGAAGATAGCTAATGTAGTTCCTATATTCAAATCAGGGGATAAGTCCATTCCATCAAATTACCGTCCAATAAGCCTCACGTCTATAGTAGGCAAATTATTAGAATCAATTATAGCTGATATTATCGAAGTCACCTTGAAGAACATAATTTGATTAATGAATCTCAGCATGGGTTTACGAGAGTCGTTCCTGCCTGACAAATTTACTGACGTTTTTCAATAAAACATTTGAGGCAGTAGACAGTGATAAAGATATGATATAGTTTACTTGGATTTCAGTAAGGCCTTCGATAGAGTACCTCACAAGAGACTCTTAAGAAAGGTGGCAGCTCATGGTATAGGAGGTAAAGTTCTAGGTAAATTAGACACATATGCAACACTTGTGTATCTTTATTGAGGAAACGTTTCGCCACACAGTGGCTTCATCCAGTCCATACAAGGAGAATCGTGAAGAACAGGAGGAGTGTGAGGTTGTCAGGCCCTCAATCTTGAGTAGAT
>WNWK01041179.1:0-16576 GCA_009830355.1 Cherax destructor | reverse complement strand
CTCCATAAGTTACCCATGATTAAGACGTGTGACCGATGCGAAGAGGGGAAAGCGTCTTCCCCCCCATCAATGAAAAGGCCGGATCCAAAATGGCTCGATAGAATGTAATTTGTTATGAATCTTTTCGGTGGTTCGTTTTTTGGGGACTGCGTGCGGCCAGCAGTAACACATGGTTGATCAGGCTTTTTCCCAAGAGGCCTGGTCACAGAGGGGCGGGGGGGCTTTCCCCCCCTGGAATTCTCCCCTGGTAGACCCCACCCCCAGGTAGACCAACGTTTTATGCCGGGGGTTTTGGAAGGGGTAGGATGACAGAAAATTAATCTAAAGAATGGAATCCCTTTCTATATGAAACAAAAAGGTCGTCCTTCCCACCAACTCCACCCCCAAACATTTTTTCCCAAATTTTTTTTTCCCCAATCCCTCTTTCCAGTATCCACCTCCACATCCCCCAAATCAAGGACTTACCAGTAACAGACGGGACAAGCTTCAATCCCCGGGTATACACCCCCCCTTTTGTAATGACTGTAGCAAATTATACGTCGGTGAAACATCCAGAGACCCTCCAAACACGCATTTCAGAACACCAGTACGCAGGCGATCTGACGACTCAAGAAATGCCTGTTTAAACCCAAAATTCACACAACCATTTAATCAACTACGAAACGCAAGATACCCCAGAAAAGACAACACTC
Organism: Cherax destructor; assembly: GCA_009830355.1. NCBI lineage: Eukaryota > Metazoa > Arthropoda > Malacostraca > Decapoda > Parastacidae > Cherax > Cherax destructor. The sequence goes on along the minus strand of WNWK01041179.1, from coordinate 15,884 downwards.
AATACCGAAGAACCCGGGAATCTTCACATCGGGCTTCCCCAACCCTTCAACCAGAACGGCTTCTACAACATAGCTGAACTTTTGCTAAGAAATTTTTATCTAATCAAAAATAAAGCTAAATTTTCCCAAAATTTTTTTTAAAGCCCCGGTTTTTCCACCCCTATTTTTAAGACTGTCCCCCCCTTCTCCACCTGACCCAGCATTCCCACCAAGCATTCTCCCCTGCCCCCGCTTTTCCCCCTACCCTTTCCTAAGCATTCTCCACCTGACTAAACCCTTTTAAAAAAAATCATGTATTTTTACCCCGGGGAGTCTTACTTGATGCACGCTGGGGGGAAAAATTTCAATAAAATCACATTTTTTTTTTTTTTTTTTTAAGGGGCTGACCGTTGCCCCCAGCTGAGTCTGTTGCTCGTTGTTCTGAACATCAACATGACCAGGTACTCAAGAAAAATATTTTTTTTTTTTGCTAAAAGGGGGTGGGCCAAATTTTAAAATGAAAACGGGGGTGAGGGAAAAATTTTTTTGTAGCTTAAAGCCCAAAGGGGTCCAGTTGATAAATGATGAGGTAGGCCGGGGAAACAAAATGTTTAATCACTATGAGAATTGCATACAGTTCCTTGAAGTTTACCGTTTTTAATAAAAAACCTCACACAACATTTTTGGGGGAAAACCACCGTAAAAGGGGGAAATTTAAACCAGGGGAAAACTGAAATGGCATGAAAAAAAAACCCGGGGAAGTGGTTAAAAAAAAGGGAGCGAGAAGCCACGAGCTTTGAGCACAGCATCTTGGGGTGAGTATAACACCAGGCACATCTCCTGAGGGCACATCAACAAATCTGCTGCAGCATATGGGCGCCTAGCAAACCTAAGAACAGCTTTCCCCAATTTTAAAAAAAAAAGTTCGGGGCCCTGTACACTTTTAAGTTAGGTCCATACTGGAGTATCAGCACCAGTTTGGAACCCACATCTGAAGCACGTAAAGAAGCTAGAGAAAGTGCAAAAAGGGGTTTTTTAAAAAGACTAGTCCCCCCGGGGGGGAGGAGAGGTTAAGGGAAATCGACTTGACGACACTGGAGGACAGGGAGATAGGGGGGCATGATAACGACAAAAAGATCTGGAGGAATTGACAAGGTGGACAGAGACAGAATGTTCCAGAGATGGGACACAGCAACAAGGGGGGGCAGTTGGAAGTTGAAGACTCAGATGAATCACAGGGGGGGTTTGGGGAAAATTTCTTCAGTCCCCCGTGGTCGGGAAGTGGAATAGTTTGGGAAGCGATGTAGTGGGGGGCAAATTCATGTTTTGGGGAATAGGTATAAAAGCTATGGCGCAGGGGGGGACCCAAAGCGGCCAATGAAGAGGCGGGGCCAGGAGCTATGAATCGCCCCCGCAACCACAACTAGGGGGACAGCAGGGGGAAAGAGCAACACGAACTGTCGGTCCTTTCCCCAAAGGGTAAAAAAAAGGGGGGAGCTGAAGAAATCGAGCGAGTGAAAACAAAAAGGGGAAAAAGGGCAAGTAAACAGGGGCAGCGAACAAATAAGGGGCCTTACTAACGTCCGTTACTATCCTCAAAGGAAGGATCGTGAAGGTCATGAGATCGGACAAAAAAAGCAACAATGGGCCAGTGCGATCGTTCAAAGATGGAACTTTCCCCCTTTTCCCATGGGGGTTTCAAGAGGGGAGCAAAAAAATTTTTGACATGAACGTAATCCCTGATGATGGAGGGGATCAATTTTAAAAGAGGGGAGAGACCGCGAATTTCTGGTCCCAATTGTCAAGTTTAGATAAAAAGGGATAAATGCAGTGAAGAGAACAAACCCCCCCCAAAAAAAAGATGGTCAGGTTTTAAGAGGTTCAGGGCTATAAAAAGGGGGAGGAAAGTGAGGTTTGGACAGCCAGCGATCAAACAGAAGGCAGTGAAATTGACAATACGTTCAGGGATAGGGGAGAATCCCTTTTAAGACCCCCTGAGGGGGTTTGGGGTAAACCCCCCCCGGGATCGGTCTGTGACCAGGCCCATGGTGGATCAGGGCCTGATCAACCAGGCTGTTATTTTTTTGGCCCCACGAAAAACCCACGTACGAACCACAGCCCGGCTGGTCAGGTACTGACTTTAGGTGCTTGCCCCGTGCCTGCTTAAAGGGAAGGGGGCCATTGGTAACCCCCCTTTTGTAGGGCTGGGAGGCAGTTGGAAAAGTCTTGGGTGGTTTTTTTGTCTCATCGCGCTAGTGTCCCCCCCGGTTTTCACTGTTGCATCTCTGGCGAGTCTATTGTTTTAGGGAGGGTTTTTTTTTCAAGTTTTATTTTCCTCTTTTTTTTTCCCAAAGGGATATGATCATTATCTTCCCTTTTTACTGCCTCCTTTGTGAGGGGGGGATGTTTTTTTTTTAGATTTTGGTGGGACGACCCGTGTCCTGCTCCTTCCCCAAAAGGGGTTTTAAAGGGGGCCCTGATAGGGGCTTCTTGCAATTCTTGATGAACACGGAGTTCCATGAGTCTGGGCCTGGGCCAGGGCTGGGCATGTCATTTATCGCCTTTTCGGTCATTTGGTGGATAATGTCAGATGGGGTTTTAGTCTCCCAAAATTTTTTGGGGGACTCTAAAAAAAAATTTTTGGGTCTTACTCTCAGTCTGGTTAGCGGCTCACAAAAAAACTGAGTCATATTGGGACTTGAGTGGGGGACCAGTACTGATTTGTTCTCGACTTTGATTTGGCATAAAAAAAAAAATTTTTTTTGGGTTTTTTTTCCCCAGTTTCTTTTATGGTTTTTAGTTTTTTGGGGTTTGGTTTTTGAAATTTTTCCCCTTTTAGCTTTAGTTCGTGTTTACTTTTTTTTGACCTACGTATTGCAGATATATTGGCCTCTTGTAGCCGCTCTGTTATTCTTTGTCTTCGCCTGTATAAGGAGCCCCTTTTTTTTCTAGTTTACATTTTCCCCCCCTTTTTAAAAAAAGGGAATATCCTTTGAGCATAGCTCCAGTGCCACAGAGTTAATCTGTTCGGGACATAGGTTGGGATCTGTGGTGCAGGCTATCTTCCCAGTTTATATCATTTGGGGCTTGGTTTACTTGGTCCCCTTTATGTTTCTGTTTTTGTTGTTTTTGGGAACCCCGTGACTGGTCTCATTTTTTGGTCTGGGGCCCCCCCTACATGTCTGGGCCCCAATGTTGTGATCTAGTAATTTTTTTTATATGGTGACATTTTTTTTTCAGGTCATCATTTTAGGAAATTTTGGGGGGCGTATTTTAATCTTGTAGGCTCTATTATTTGCTTTTAAGGTGAATTTGGGAGAGATTTAAAAAAATTTTTGGGGGGGGAGTTTTCATCTGAGCTGCCTCCTGGTGTTATCTCTGGGTTTCCATTGTTTTGTTTGTTCCTCCATTTTAGGGGCCTCAGGTTGAAATCCCCAGGGGCAAAATGGGGGCAGGAGCTAAGATTTTCCCGACAGTGGTAATTTTCAAAAGGTACAATGGAATATCAGAGACAAAAATAAATATAAACCCATGCGTATCACCCCCTGGGAAGCATGGTTGGTTTTTTGGGGAAAAAAAGGGTTTCAACAGGCAAGTTTAGGGGCCCCAAAGTTTTTAAAGTCCCCAAATAAAGTGATGAGCAAAATTAATTATAGAACAAGAGGCCAGGTCATTTATAGCAAGTAGGAAAATAGTGTCTCTAAATACAACACCAAACGTCTCTTTACTAGACATTGAAAACCCAAAAAAATTGTAAGAGCAATGGCTCTAAGTACCGGGGTTTTCAAAAAAGGGAGAAAAAGGCATTTTTTACATCTGGGGGAAAAACCTTTTTGGGGCCAAAAATTAAAAAAAACATAAGAGGACGGGAGGGCAAAAAGGGGGGCTGCAGCATACGAATATGAATGCCATCGGGTAGCTCCCACATTGGGAAGTGGATTTTTGACTCTGTTCGGGGTTTAAAAGGACATTATAAAAATTCTTCTCTGGTAGATGAGAAGTCAAAAAGGGAGTAATTTCCCCCATTTTAAGGAAAAATGGGGTGACATACATGGACTCTTTTTAGATACGGGGGGGGAAAAGATTTCCAATTTTTTTAGCAACTTCAAAGGGGGGGGCTATTGACAGCAGCGACCCTGAGAACCGGAGCCGGGTCTGTAGGTATTTACCACTTAATTTCAGTAATTTTTTTTCCCAAAATGCACTCATAGTGGAAGTCTGGACAGTAAAAAAATTTTAACAACAAAAAGCTTTCTTTTTGGGGTGTCACGTCGGTTGCCCGACATATGCTTGAAATCAAGGATTATCTCTGAAGTCCTTTTAAAAAATAAGATAGAAAAATCGCTGTCATATAAATCAGATAAAGTCGAGTGGAGTTCGGGGGGAAAAAACTAGAGATCGGGAAGAGAGTTTGAGTGCGAGGGTCGTGAGGGGTATGTATTTAAAAAATGGGGGGAAGAAAGTGAGAAGACCCTTTTTTTTGTTTCACGAGATTCTCAGTGAGACCCCCCCGAGGGGAAATGATGAGCATTAAAATCTAATAAGAGAGGAGGAGGTAGGGAGGAAATCAGAGATGCCACATCCTGAATAGATAATGGCCGAGAAGGAGAAAGATATAAAGAGAAAACTGTATACCATTTCCCCCAAAAATAGATAAGGGCTGCAGTGTAACGCAGCAAAGTACGGACAACCCCCCGAGAATGGTATATCTTGGTGCAAAAGGGTGCACTTTCTTTAAAAGCCCTTTTTGGGGAAAAAAGGATCCGATGACTAAAATAAGATATAGCCCAGGATGGGACGGAAAACAGGAGAAAACTGGGAGAAACACCGAAGCTCTTCCAAATTCCCCCAAACCTCGAATACTACACGTAAATAAGTCATGATCGGTAAGAGGGGCGTAACAGTAACTTTTTGCAGGTGTCTGTAGACCGGGGGGGTTAGTAAAGCCAACACGCGGAGGCAATGGGAAACGAGTAAGGGGAAGTATTGGGATGACGTGAAGAATGGGTCGAAGGTGAGACTAAAAAGGGGTTTTTGGGAGACCTGTGTTCATCATGGTGTTGTCTCCTTGATAAACGGAGAGGGGTTCAGTAGTTTCAGATGGAGAGAATTTGGGGAGAGCTTGGCAGAGGAGGGGTGGTTTGGGGGAAAAGTAAAGAAAACGGAAGATACCAAAGAAAGGGTAGAGGTGTCTTGACAAACAGAAACTTGGGGGAAAGGGGAAAAGGCCCATGAGGGTGGATAAAACCTCCAAAAAAGAACAGATGTTTTTGGGGGAAAGGGTTTCAGACACAGAGATAGGGAAAAGCACGGGGTAGACTTTGAAGAAGGAATATGTGGCAGGGGGGCACCCCCCCACTTGTAGGCGGGCCCCGCTGCAAACAGATAGTGGCATTACGGCTCTAAAAAATTAGCCTCACTATATTGCAAGGATAGCACCCCAGACCGCGGACAGGGGGAATGTAAGTGCCACCTTAATGATCGGGAGATCATTAAAGTTGATCAAAAACATTCTGGAGCTCAAGTTGCTCCAGAATGTCTTCATTACACGGGGGAAAAAATCGTGTTGTACGATCATGTGGTGGGGCCCAAAGATCCCAGCAAAATTAATAGTTTTTGGCTTGGAATCGTAACTGGTGAGTTGTTAAAAATTTTTAAAAGGGTAAAAATTGCCTCTTAAACATGAAAAAATGTTCTGCCCACCATGGCAATGGGTGCCTTGCGGGATTTTGTGGTCGGAAAGCAGTAATTTGGGTTTGGGACATTAAAATTTTTTGCCCAAGAAGATTTTGAAACATAGAGCATGGGGGAGGAATTGCTTAGTTGGACTTTCCCAAAAAAAAGGGGAGGGGGAAACTGTGGGAGGGTCATCGGTGACAGGTCGGGGTTTTTTTTGGGGATGGAAGGTTAGGGTGGACCATCCAGAGTTGTGTGTACAATTCGAAAATCGACGGACTGTGGGGGAAAGGGGGATATAGTTAAAGCTGCGGAGGTCGGAAGGGGTCTAAGGTATCGATCAAAACCGCGGTACCCAAAAAGGGGGGGAACAGAACGTTACCCGGAGAATTTACTGGGTTTTGGGAAAGAGGTTGGTGGCCCGGGGCGTTCCAGGGGCTGTAAGGGGTGTTTCGGGGGCCCCGGGGGGGGGAATAATAGTTAAGTCTCCATTATATGTTTCCCCCTTTTTTTTTTTTTAAAAAAAAGGGGGGGGAAAAAGAGGGTAGTTCCCAGTGGAATGAAAGGGATTGTTTTCCCCCCCCCTGCCCAAGAGGGCCCCCAGTGTAGCCCGGGAGATGCTACATGGAACCCGCGCCAATACCTTCACGGCGGTAAAAAAAGAATCAGGGTAGAACCTCACATCCACCAAGCGACTTCGGGGAATAAAAAAAAGGGGGGCCAGAAACCCGCCACAAGGCCCTCTCGGGGCCCCCCCCTCCTGAACCAACAAGCAGCCTCCCGAGATACACCCATCACCCGAAGGGCACTCTTTTTCCCCCTTCTTGGGAAATCCAGAGGATATCAGGACATCCCCCCCTGATCCACATTCCCCCGGGGGAAAACCACCACCACCAATGACCTCAACGGAATGGAACGCATATAGACACCAATTCCCCCGCCTAGGGGGTAGAATTTCAGAGGGAAAGACCCCAAAAGGGGCCAAAAAAAAAAAAAAAGAAGGAGAGGGGGGGGGGGGAAAGGACAGGTTAAGGAAAGAATTGTTGGGAAGGATAGGGGGGGGGGGGGGGGGTAATTAGGTCGGTCGAAGGGGAAAAAGACCAAAGGGTCCAAGTCCTCAGACCAAAAGCCTCTTTATCTGCCAAGGGCCCCTTCCTTGAAAAATATTATTTTATATTTAAAATCATTCTCATTATGTTTATATTGTTTTGTTATTATTATCTGTCAATTATAGCCAGAGCCAGTTTCTAGGGAGAGGGAGCCGGGGAAAAGCGTCCTAAGCTCCGGGCAAAAGGGGGGCCCCCTACCCAAACAGGGGGGTCATGACTTGAGGGAAATACAAAATGCTGAGGAAGCCTGGTTACAATTATTATTATTATTTGGTACCCCCCAGGGGCCCCTTTTTTTAGTTTACCTAGAGATTACCTGGAGTCGCTTCCAGGGTCTTTAAGGAGTCCCAGACCAGTGTCTCCGGTTGTTTTCCTGATCGATCTAGCGTTATCCCCCCTCTCGCAGCCCCACATATGCACCACAACCCCGTTGATCGGGAGTCGTCTTGATGAATCTTTCAAGTTCCCTTAAGATAGTTTGAGGTTTGTTGGTGATCCCCCCAAGAATGAAAACGGGCCTGATTTTTTTTTATTTTTTTTTTTTTTTCTTCTATTTTTATTTCGGTCATATCACGAGAAGGCCTATCCGATCGGCTTCAAATTTCATTGCAAAATTTCTAGAAACAATTGGTATGTGCAAGTGCCCCCGGGGGAAAGTTGTAGAACCTATGCCTAAGATTATGGAAACCACAAAACCCCCAAAAACCCCAAAGATATCTTTAAACAAAAAAAAATACTTCGTAATTCTCCGACGCTGGGGAGCGAATTTAATGAAACAGAGTGACATTTTTTTTCCCGTTTTTTCACATTAAATATAGCTGAGTCTTCCACTTCTAAATGGTCTCAAAATTCAATGGGTGCTGCAGCCTATGGCCCCTTAAGTTTGGTTTGTGTGCGTAAATTTGTCGTTTTTGGGGGTATTTTGTAAAATTATGTATAGATGGAATCTGTGTAGTAATTGCAGAATGCGTCATCTGATCGGCTTCAAATTTACTGCAATAGTTTTTTCCCCAAAAAACAAGGTTTGTGTTGTTACTGAATTGTATATATTTTTTTTTGAGGGAAATATGGGTAAAAATTTTTCCCATGCTTATTTCCTTGTCGTTCCCTCTCCTGTGACCTTTTTTTTGCTGATTTATTTACCTGGTGACAGGCCAGCAGAAAACCCCTGTTTTTGAATAACTACTGGGTGAAATTTAAAATTTTTTGGGGAAAAATAGATTTTCCCAATCAGGATTCGATCAATTATTGGAGAATTCTTTTTCTGATAGACTTCAAACTGTTGATGCCTTTTTTTAAAAGAAACCTGATTTTTTTTTTCATTTAAAAACTTTAAATTCCAATATTATTAATTAAATTGGTTTCAGTATAATGACTAAATTTTTTTTGGGTTGCTCCACTTATGCCTTGGTGTATCGTCATTCAAGTTTTTTTATTAAATTTAGGCATCGTTAATGCCATTTTCCAATTAATATTTTTTTTAATAAATTCCTTTTTTTTAAAAATCAAATTTTTTTCCCCCAAAAAGATTGTAGAGAATTTGAAATAAATAAAACAAAAATTTAAAATATTTAAATTTGGCATTTTTATAAGTTTTAATTTTTATCTTGTGAGGGTGACAATTAGGCAGCGGTTCGTTCCCCCCTAACCTGCCACAAGGTTTCCCCTTTAAAGGCTTAGTGGCTTTATAGATAGGCTTCAAATTTTTTAATCTGCTTGCAACTGCACCCCTACCTATCTGCCATATTCCCCCCTTTTCCCCATATGCTGTGTTTTTTTTTAAGACGATGGACTGAATACATGGACTCCAGGCTGGGGACTGTTACCTAAAAATCTTTTTTTTTTCCCCCGTTTTTCTTTTTGGGGCTGACGAAGCCACTGGCGGGAAACGTTTCCACAATAAACTCATGATTGTTGAAAAGTCTCATTCATCATCCCATTTTATAATGGTTATATTATTAAGGAGTGTTTCGGGGCCATTTGGTTCTTTTTTCCCAAAAAAATTTTATAGATATTTTTTTTTTACATAACTGATTGTTTCCGACGATGTTTACCTTGATGCTGGTGAGGGGCAGTTGATACAAAAAATTGGGGTTATCTTTTTCCTTCCTTGGATCGAATCTAAATGCCTCCCTTCCATAAGATTTATGATCCATAGGGTTTTTGCGTTTTTCTTTTTTAAAAAATTTAAAAAAGGGGAAAGGCCTCAATCTTTAGTGTCTGATCATTGATAAAAAAAATGTTTCTTGGGGATAGGCTTAGATCATTTTTTATTCTGTACAACAACAAAAACATTTTCAGCAGCTCTAAACTTTTGTTCTGCTGTGTTGTCCTCAGAGGAAGCTTTTCTCCCTTTGGTTGGGGTTTATTGTATCAGTTTTATTAATCAAATTTGTTTCTGTGATTCCCCAGCAGAAGTGAGTCACAGGTTTTACTTTTTTGGTTTTCCCCGGGAAAAATTTTAAAATTAAATGTTTTTTGTGCCTATATAAGTAGTAGGCGGGGACAGCAACCACTCGGGAGACCCGTCCTCCCAAAAGCGTATGAAATAAAACCTGAATTTTTCTTACATAAAGGTAGGACTGCTGGTGTCTTTTTTTTTTCTGTCTCAAAACATTCAATGCGGTACGTTTTCAAATCTATATACATTAAGTCACACTACAAACATGTACACTGATATTACACACACTAATATACATGTACATATATCACACACTACATATACATGTACACTGATATGTACACACACCGATCTGAATTTTTATTTTCTAAATAGTTCTTGTTCATATCTATTTCCTTTCATCTCCATGGGGAAGTGAAAAAGAATCTTTCCTCCGTAAGCCATGCATGTCGTAAGAGGCGACTAAAATGCTGGGAGCAAGGGGCTAGTAACACCTTCTCCTGTATTAATTACTAAAAATAATAAGAACAACTTCATAAAGCTGGGATATTTGAATGTGCGTGGATGTAGTGCAGATAAGATGATTACCAATGCTATGAATGAAAAGATGTTGAATGTCCTAGCTCTAAGCGAAACAAAACTGAAGGGGGTTGGTGAGTTTCAGTGGGGAGAAATAAATGAGATTAGGGCAGGAGTATCTGAAAGAGCTGGAGCTAAGGAAGGGGTAGCAATAATCTTGAAGGATCAGTTATGGAAGGAGACGAGGGGATATAAATGCATAAATTCAAAGATTATGTGGATTAAAATAAGGGTCGGATGCGAGAAGTGGGTTATAATAAGTGTTTATGAACCTGGAAAGGCGAGGAGCGTAGGGCCCAGAGAGAGAGATTTTGGGAAGTGGGAAATCTTAGTCAAAGGGAAGTCTAGGCACCTAAGAATTCTTTCTCAGCCACAGAGAAGTCTTGGCAAATGAGAGGTCTTCCTTGAACAAAAAGAGGTCTTAGCAGGCTAAGGCTTTTCCTGAGAAACAGAGTTCTTTCTCAGGCACTGAGAAATCTTGACTAGTGTGAGGTTTTCTTCAAACACATGGAAGTATTAACTGGCGAGATCTTCCTAAGATGCTGGAAAGTTTTGATAGGAGAGAGGTTTTACTCAGACACATGAAAGTCTTGGCAGGTGAAAGGTCTTCCCCAGGCACTTGGAAGTCTTGGCAGGTGAAAGGTCCTCCTCAGACGACGTGGTGCGTCGCCCCGGCTACAAAGTGGCAGGTAACGAACACCTCATCCCCACGTAATGGAAGAGCGCTACCTGGTGGTGCTGATGTTAGTCTTGCTCTGAGTCCTGCTCTTACTCCTGCAGTGTCTTGCTCTTAGTCTTCCTCCTAATCTTGTTTTGAGTCTGTCTCATAAGCATACTCTGTCTATCATTTGATTTTGCTACTGATCATTCTACTTGCCCTCCTAATCTACCTAGAAACCTATATACAAGGATCCTAGTCTTATTTATCTCCTTGCTCAAGGTGCTACTTTTGCTCTAGCTCCTCCTCCTACCATTACTTGGAGCACCATCGTTGCTGTTACAATTGCTGGTGATCATACTGAACTTACGTCAGAATGATTTTTAAATATATTACCATAATTGGGGTATAAGAATAAAAAATATATTATGTGTATGATATTCATTAAGGCACGCATTAAAAAGTATAAACATACTCCGAGTAATACATCTAGCGCTGATGTATATACTTAGCCTTTAGGTATGTAGTTAGTATTGATATATACGCAAAAAAATTCGTCTCTGGGAGAGGTATGGTGTCTGAGATTACCTTTTACTCTTTCTTTTAATTGAATGTTTTAATTTAATATTATATATGTGTTTTAGTACCATATGTTGAGTATTCGATCTGTTACTGTGCAATTTAATAGAAGTATACATCTGAAAGGGTTGGGAGAATATCAAATGAGAAACAAACCCAAAAACTTCACGGAACCGAACACACGATTTCTCTGTGGAATGACAGACTTCAGAAAAGTAGAAAAGTACAGACTTCCAGAGATTAAACTCAATATTAATAATATATTGCAGAATTTAGTCACTATTGGAAAATATAACAAAAGGACTAGTAAAGTTGATGTGTTTTTCTCTTTGCTTCACTGCTATGGTGAAAAACAGCCGATATATATGTCGTGCCGAATAGGTAAAAGTGCCATATTGCTTAAATAGCAACGCTCTTCTTGCCGAATAAGGCAAGGAAAATTTGTGTATGCAATAATTTCGTAAAAATATTCTGAACCCAACAAAAAAAATATTATTCATTGTGTTTGTTTATTTTTTAAATATTGTAAACTTATCTAAAATATCTTTTGTTGGATTAGGCTAAATTAAATTGAGCTTGTTATAATAATTTTAAGTAAGTTTTCAAGGTTCTTTTACAAAATTATTAATTTTTACATTACCATAAATGAAAAAAATATATATCTTTAAACGTATAAGACAAATTTTAGAAAGGATTTAATTTTAAATGAGTTCTTCTATAGTAGTTAGACTGTTGGGTTTAGTCCTGACTCTTTCTCTTTTACTTAAGCTCTTCCTCTCACCGGCTATTCTTCTCTGTCCCCACTTCCCCCTCGCCCCTAGTGGGTCCTTACCTGAGAGTCTGAACTAACTAACTAAATGAGTTCTTGCTAATTGATCAGTTTTATTTATTCGGCACGTTTATTGTCTTATCTGAGGATGATGGTCTCCAGTAACCTAGAGTGGTACCTCCATATACATGTTTTATATATATATATATATATATATATATATATATATATATATATATATATATATATATATATATATATATATATATATATATATATATATATATATATATATATATATATATATATATATATATTTATATATATATATATATATATTTATATATATATATGTCTGTCAGATTAGGTAAAACTGGTCAATTAGCAAGAACTCATCTAAAATTAAGTCATTTCTAAAATTTTATCTTATACGTTTAAAGATATATTTTTTTCAATTATGTTAATATAAAAATTTATAATTTTGTACCAAGAGAAACTTTGAAAAACCTACCTAACCTTATTACAACAAGCGCAATTTAATTTAGCCTAACCAAACTAAATATATTTTAGATACTTTAACATTAATTTAATAATAAACAAACACAATGAAATATATTTTTTCGTTAGGTTCAGAATGATTTTTGCGAAATTATTGCATACACAAATTTTCGCTTGTCTTATATGGCAAGAAGAGCGTTGCTATTTAAGCCAAAATCGCAAGTTTTACCTAATCGGCACGACATATTATATATATATATATATATATATATATATATATATATATATATATATATATATATATATATATATATATATATATATATATATATATATAATGTATAAGGAGGTACCACCTCTAGAACTTTACTGGGGACCCTCATCCTCAAAGACAATAAACGAACCTCAAGGAAAACTCGAGGTTCTCCCCGGAGCTGTTTGAATATTTTCTTCTACCACCCACTATATATAATATATAGGTGCTTTATTAATAGACAGAATACATTGACAGAAAACACAAACATGAACATGAATACAATGGTACAATATATCAAAGATTATGAATCTCCTCCAGCTCCTCCGAAGCCGGACACGAGCCCAGTATGCAGCATGCATTCCCCTCTGGATGGCCATGCTGAGGTGCTGGAACATGAAAGTGGCTGCCCTTGGGTCCCTGGTGATGTCGATGAGTCTGAAACCCAGTTCTGTAAGGAAACGTTGTTGCATTTTTTCCCCATGATCCCAAGGTCTCTGATCCCACTGGGACAAATTGATACTGTTGGCTTATGTCCCTGTACTTGCCAATCTTGTACTCCTCCCTGTGGTCAGCAGCTCCTCCATGTCGCCCGACACTGTGAGGGATGTAGGTGTTAGCCAGTGTCGACACACAGGTATAGTCCCATGCTAAGAGCTTGCCATTCTTCCAAGGATAGATAGTGATCCCGTCGAAGCAGTTTGCTGGGTTGGGTATTGTTGGCTGCTAGTGATCGGGGCTCTCTCTCGGCTGGGCATCCAGCTGTAGCAAGGGTTCTCTTTATGATGTCGTTGACTTCATTGTGTCTTGCATGCCAGCCCTTGGTTTTGGAACAGTTTAGACCATGCAGACCATATTGGTTGGCTTGCGCATCGCCGCAAATACATGTATAATCAGTGTGAATTGGGGCAGCAAGGCGCAGAGCCACTTAGGGTCGAGGCGTGTTCCCATTGCCGAAATGGGAACAGTTTGGAGGAAGTCCTCAGAGTGATGTTGTCGTGTCAGTATTATATATACACTTGTGTAGTGTATCAGCGTTCATCCTAGTTATACAGCTGGTCCCTTTGCGTGTGACATCACGATACCCGCTGACATCAGAGGCTCAGCGCATGTGCATAGCCACGCATAGGCGCCTACCCTCACTAGTCATAGACATACAAACTGGACAGACGTGGCTGGGCTCTCTCCTTCACATACTGTAAATATACTGTAACCATCCTACAAGGAGTGTCTTTGACAACCTACTTATCTCTTCCAAGACCCACACGATAAGTGGTGCCAGCGGTGTGCCGTAATTTTTATTGATTACTGTGTTATAGAGAGATAGACGACGACAAGCAAGCAAACAGCCTCCAGAAACCACGCTACCAGCTACCTACATCCAAGCAGTCTACAATATCTACAGTATCTCCTGGTCAGCTAAGTGCTTCATATGTTAAATTGTTAAAACCTACGAGGGGTTGACCCGGGTTTTGCAAATTCTGAACGAGTAAGCCAGTTTGTGAGGGGAGAGTACCATATCCAGCCAGTAAGCCACCACCAGTTACGTCAGCCTAGGCTTAAGCCAGCTTCTACCTTGCTGTGCTAATTTGTTACAAGATTCCAAGCCAGTCAATCTGTGTGAAAATATTCTACTAAGCCAGCAAGCCACTCTGCTGTCTGAGAAGTAAGCCACGTGAGTTACGCATTTATATCGCCCTTGTACTCCAGTGTATTGCTGTTCTGTGTGACAATACCATCCCTGTGGTATCCTGGGTTATTCAAGCCAACCTGGGTTAAATTCATATAAACGGCGTAAGCCACAGGCGCGCGCGGGAAGAGGTGTAGGCCCACCAAGCCCCCACTACCCCCACCACCACCCACGCTAAGGCAGGCACCATTGACCACGTGTCTCCACCCCCACACAAAGCATTAAGTGTGGATTATTTCACCCATAACTGGGTCCTGCAAGCAGTTTATTGGCTACGAACCTGGTCGAGCGTCCTGAGTGTGTTTCTTCTGAACTGTTGTGCCAACTTTAGAAAGCCTTGGTTCGTAGTTCATCGGTTTATGCACATTCAAGTTATCAACGAGTGGACCAGACCACCATCCTCCACCACCATCACCACCACCACTATACCACGCTTCAGTCAAGTTTTAAACCCTAGAGACAATTACTGTGTTGTTGTTTTATTTTTCAGATAATCTAGAGACGATTTCGTGTGTTGAGACAATTTTGCCAGTTGAAATTTTGAGTTATCCTGGGAAGTGTTCTGTGTTAAATTAATTACTTACATTAATTTTTTATTTCACTAGTATTGTCTCTTGTTAATTATTGCGTTATAATTTCTGTGAGTTTCGTTGTGTTACCAAGTTTGCAGTAAGTAAAGTTTTGTTAAAGTAATCTACTGTTCCAATATTCCACCAAGTAGTAATTTTAAAAGATTTAAATTTTTTACCCCCAGCATTGTCCATGTGTTGCTTAATTTTTTGTCTTGTTAATTTTTGTGTTTCACCAAGTGTACTATCCCAGATATATTCAATTATTCATTTACCCTTGTTTGTTAATATTAATTGTGTAATTAATTAATTTTGCTTGCCCCCAGTAATTACATATTGTTTTCTCCTCCAAGCAATTTTTAACCTTTTACCAGTAATATTCATTGCTAATTCTTATGTGTTGCAGTCAGTAATTCTTCCCATTGCACCCAATATTGTATTGTGTACTTGTTCTTTTTGTATAGTGCTAATGTGCCTTCATTTTGCAGACTAGAGAAATAATTTACTGAAGATATTATTTTGCTCCAATAAATATATATATATTTATAGTCAACAAGAGCATGACTTTGTGTAAGCAGTAAGTTATCTGTTCTGTGCCTTTGATGAGTATCTTCCAGCTCATGTAAGTGTTAAAACCATTTTATTGTCATTAATTTTTTATTTGTTTTCATGTGTTGTTGAACAAATTCACTCTTAAGATTGTTTAAAGTCAGTGTTCTTAGTAAATTGTTCAGTAACTGTTTCCCCTTGAGTTACTTTGCTTTGCTTGCAATTAAGAGTAAGAGTGTTCAAACTATTTTATTTCTAATATCTTTGTTTTGTGTGGAAATAATTTACCCCAGTGTGATTTTTTATCAATCAATCATTCCTGAAATTGATTTTGTGTAAATTAAATTCCCCAGTATTCACCTTGTTTTTTTCAATTTTGTTGTGTTTAATTGATCTAGTAATTGTCATTTCAAGAGTAATAAGTAATATTCCAGTGAACTTTCTAAGTGATTCAAGCAGAAAGTTATTTCATTTTTTCCAGTGAATAATTCTATTGAATTGTTTTATCAGATTGTTGCTATTGCCATAACCATTATTGAATTCTTTTTTAAATTTGTTGTGCATTTCATTCTTTT